>PNEQ01044379.1:0-69152 GCA_003012365.1 Medauroidea extradentata | reverse complement strand
CATATATATACATACATATATATACATACATATATATACATACATATATATACATACACATATATATACATACACATATATATATATACATACATATATATACATACATATATATACATACATATATATATACATACATATATATATATACATATATATGTGTGTGTGTATGTAGAGTTTTATTTTGTTACATTTAATAATCTGCCTGTACTTTATACTTAAGAAAAATTTGTCGATTTAAATTACATTTTTTAACCGAACTCTCGTTCCCTGTATTGTTTTCGATGCTATGTATTAATTAATTACTAAGAACTCGCCCTGTAATGTTTCTTATGTGTTCTAGGTCTCTGCCGTAGGCTCACATTGGCAAGTGAAATGTGTCAGTAGCAAATATAACCTACACATTCTACGCTGATAACTCCGTTTTGTATTCCTATTCTGACTCATATATTATAAAATCACTCATTACTAAATTAATTTTTCCAGAACAATGGATGGATTATAAAATAATATCTGTCGCTAAGTTGCTTAAACCGAAGATATTAAAAAATTTCAAGCCAATCAGTGTTCTTCCAGCGGCGCTAAAGTTAATATAAAAAGTGGCTTAACAACATGTAGTTTCATTTATGGAGAGAGAAAACCTCGTCTATGAGAAATAGTCTGGTTTTCGCTCTGGGTGTAGTACCTGTCAGTACAATGCTTGATATAACTTACATTATTTACAAAGCAATGGGCGAGTCAAAAGTTGCAATTGTAGTGTTTCTAGACATTACCAAAGCATTCAACACACAAGAACACAATATCCTGCTATTGCGTTTAGCAGACATGGGTCTCTCTTGGAAAATATGTGAGCGGTTTCACAGCCACATGAGTGGAAGATAACAGCAGGTTAACATTAACTTCAGCTACAGCTCATGGACCTTAGGCAAACTAACAACTCTTAACAGATGTTCCTCAAGTTTACATACTGGGTCCTCTTATTATCAATTTACATATCTCAGCTAACGGACACATTTCGATATATGGACTGCCACCAATTTGCTGACGACACCCAGTTCAATATTGTAAACTTGGTAAAATACATTGAGAAAAACGTATCTAAAATTAACACTGACCTTGCAGAGCTGTATAAATGGTGCCATTGTAACAAACTTAAACATAACCAGAAAAATTGCAGCACTCCAAGAACCACCAATAAGTTTAACTAAATCCTAAGGATTGAAATAAATAAAGTTATCATCTCAAGAGTCCAGCAATATCGTAGCCTAGAAATTATATTCGATGAAATCTTGTCGTGGGTTAAACACACTTATAACTGTCTGCAAATAGTTTACTTTCGGCTTAAGCATCTGTATTAATACAAACGTATATTAACAGAACAGGTTAAATTAGTATTAACCCCATTTAATTACTGTGTGGAGTAACGTATTACCATTGATCAGTGGCAGATAAATATAATAGAGAAACTGCAAGATCACTGTTTACGATACCTATGCATTTAACTAAAAAAACGAGACTGTATTTGCAAAGCTTTAAAAAAATTTAATTTGCTTACAATGCACAAGAGCAGAAAATTACACCGCTCAAAATAATATTTATTTGCCAGTAACCCAGTTAGTTGTTCTCCAAACTTGTTATCAGATCGACAATACACACATACAAAACCAGAAACAAGGATAATGTTCGAATACCGAAACATACGAATGCTATATTTAAAAATGTATTTGATTATCTAGCGAATAACTTCTTCAGCGAACTGCCAGAGTCCCTCAAGCAGACGAGGTCATTAAAACATTTTTGGAAAAATTACTTGGTTAGGTTGTTGACGAGACAAAATAACAAAATGTCGTGAGTAAAACAAACAAACAAAAAAATATATATATAGGTGAGATACGTGTCCTTTTTCTTTTTAGCGTTGTGATATTGACTGCTTGCATGTAATTATATGATAATAGTAATAACAACACCGTAAGTGTTTTTTTGGAGCAACTTTTTTACTTTCAATTATTTTTTAACTACGTGTTTGTAAGTGCAATTGTTTATTAATATGAAAATTAAGAGCCTGTGTTTGTTATTAGTATATAATTAAGAGCGTTTGGATATTTTATTAGGGTGCTTGTCTAGAATATTGTTTTAGGTTTAGTTTTTATTTAAAGTACTGTTTTAGGATACTTTTTTTATTTTTTGCATACTTAATACGGTTAGGTTTAAGTTGCAAACCAGCAAAGTGCTGAATCTTGTGGTATATTAATTAGCTAAACAAATAAAATAGTACTATTACAATACCCTTAACAAATGTAACCTACATATTACTCTACGCTACTTACAGTCACAATATTCGACTCTCACGAAAGAAAACACAATAACTCGATCACAAATGTTTTTGCGTGTTTTACTAAATTGTCACGATTCTATCAATTAGTACAAAAGAAATCTAAATGTCCTTTTAATAATTCTCAAATATTTATTGAGTATATTCTTAAATACGTGCACCTAGAACTATCTGAAGTTAAGAGCAGCCTGTTGTAAGGTTTACGTCAAAAGCATAAACCAGTTTTTTTTTATCCACATCACTTGTATGTGCCAGTCAAAATACTTGAGTTACAAAGTAAATGTCAACACACACAGCGACTCGCGGTTGGTTACGTGGTAGTTTAAAATACATCATCATACAGTTACCTAGAACAATGGTGTCTTCTGAAGGTAAATGAAATACCGTGCTACAAAGAGCTGAAAGGAGAAAGTGGTAGGTTACAGGAAAGTCGCCGAGAAAATAATTATATCAAATTATGATAACAAATCTGTTACGGCATAAACCCCGTACAGTACATCAAAAACATAGTCGGAGACATAAGCAAAGAACTTTTCATGCGACGCTGATTTAGGTTACTGTCAGAAGAAAGTCTCTGTGACGTTATATAAAAGAAGAGATATTATAATCTCTCTAGAAAATTCCATGTATGGCAGTCATTACTGTTTATACTAACCAAAATTTTAAACGTGCTTCTAATATTATTGTACACACGTATCTCATTTAATGTGTTATTATTTCGAAAGTTTCTTCCGTACACAAATTTGTTTCCAATAGATATTTTTATTACATAATCATATAGGGATTTAACGCTATTTTAGAAAGCATTTTGGTTTTTAAAATCTACCTGGATTAGGGTTCATTTTATATAGTTTTGAATATACATGTTTAGTTTAAAATCATTTTTACTGGAGCTCACATATTTAATTTTAATTTTCGGAATTAGATTAGATTTTACAGTTTCGAAATGTTTTGTTTTTGACAACCGAATCTACAGGCCAGGTAAGCCTGTCGACTTCTAACGTATCTTTTAATGGGATTGTATTATAAAACGAAAAATTTTCGTACACTTAAGACATTAAAATCGAAATGTTGTTGAAATAAAAACTGTAAATTTGGTGTAAGATATGAAAGGAACAAGGAAGAAAAGCCAATTTTTGGCTGCTCTCAGTAGTGCAAACAATTAAAGAAAGTGATGTAGTCTGCGTATGTAGAAAAAAAGGCTAAAATCAATACAAGAACATGCGAATGCAAGATGAACTAAACCATGTGAGTCAGAAAAGCCACAGAACTGGGCGAGAACAAGGCCAATGGGAACGAATAAGGAATGGAATGTGTATAAACACAGATGATTCAAAGAGGATGAGACAGGCTTCTTCGACAACAGATATAACTTTTCGGGAGCTGATGTGTGTTCTCGCTTTTTGGCATATATACTGACTGACGCTCTACAACAATCTGACATCTATCACTGACTTTATATTATGAGTTTACATCCCGGGGGTTGGTTTGAACCTCAGCCGGCGCGACTAGGCGAAGCTACACTGCGGTTATTCATCATTGCCTTCCACAATATTAGGATGACGATAAGGGGATAACATGACATCCAATCATGAACCCGAGTAGGTTTTCGTACATTTTACTCCCTGGCCAGGACTCGAACCAGGAACCCTTGGATCACTGACCACGAAAGCTAAAGTCATGGGAATGGGCAATTTTTATGACGCCTGTAAATAATAATAAATACTTTGGTCAGATCGTATTGACACAACTTAACGAATTAGGAACTAAATTTGTAAAACAAAAATTCCTAAGATTCCCAATTCTCAAGAATAAAGGATACGTTATTCTTATGCTTGATGGATGAGTGCATAAGTGAATGCACGGGACTACTCTTGCAGAAGAAGAAATGATCTTGGATAGACCTATCTTAATCTATCTGCTTACATTACTATTCAGAAGACTGAAATTTAATGTAGTGTTGCTGCTTAACTCCATTCGGTCTGAAATAATTCAGTAGCTTTTGTGTTGCATTCGCAGGATATTTTTGTGTCCAAAGTGCTTGTACCAAGTTTTGTTTGTATAAATAAGTAAAACTGTGTTACATTATCAGTTACGTAAACAAATACACTGTAAACCAGTACCGTACATATAGTGCAGATCTGCGAGAATACAGATTGTGTCCAGCCAAGCAACAGATTAAAACAAATTTAATTTACATCGGATCGGCCCTGCCAACAAATCAAAATTGAGAAAATCTTTGTTTTATTGACTATTTTATTGCAACGACTGAAAATAAATGCCCAAAATAGAGGCAAAAGTTCGCCAAACTTATAAGCAAGAGAAAGTGTGTGTTGTTATTAAAAAAATATATATATTTACAATAGTAACACTTCATGCCCCTGTGTTCCTTCTCGCGCACTTTTCTATGCATTCAGTGGAGCCGTGAGTCTAATATAAAAAAAATTCTCAATAATTTGTTTTAGTGTCTTAACCTGCATATCGGCAGCTATGATTCGTCGTTGCTGGTAGAGTCTTTGTTCAGGTAATTCCCTTATTTGAATGTACCAGTGCAGAGTAAGGTTATTGTGACGTCGTTATCGCTCTGTAATAGTTTAACTTACCAGAGGTGGCCATGGTGGAAACATTAATGTTGGATTAACAACAGCGCAACGGCGCAAAATGCGAGCTGCGCGGCAGACGCGATGCTTAGTGAGTGACGCGAATAAAACACTTGCTCAAGATTATCAGCGTAGAAACTTCTGTAACGTCAGCGCTACAAAACTATGAAAACAAACTAAACTTAATTTTACAAAATGCCGGTTAAACTAGTGATTTGACAGTGCATTCCATTTATTTACTGAACGAAATATTTTTGTTTGTTACTATAACCAAATCATATCAATTTTAAAGAATCCTGTAGTTGTGACTTTATTTCCACATTCGGGAATGCCAGCGGGTATTTAAGGTTAAATGTCGCCATAATAATTGTAAATGCCACCACCACGAGGCAGCAACCAAATGAGCTGATTTCATTTCTTGATTTTCTCTAGAACGAGTGAACCGATTTTCAATTTGAAAACTGTAAGTTGTTTTGTATTAACAAAAACATTTTGATAATTATGTTTTACCGACGTTTTTGAGTTCGGTCATCTAACTCCTAAAGTAATGTGAGATTATGGAACAATAGCCCAGTCCAATCAGAGTACAATGTGATGGAAAAAGTTCAAATAACTATTATAAAACGAGCCGGAAGAAAAATTTAACAATAATGTAGCAAATCAATCATACTATATGCTATGAGAAACAGTAAATGACTTTGAGAAAAAACTTGATTTGTGTGTAGGAATGCATAATCCTCAACACTGAAATGTAAACAGGGAAACGGATTAAGTAAGTGAAGGTTACGAATAGTCAGCTGATGGTATGATCTTAATCGCCTGCTGAAGTCGTGTTGATTTTTCACTAAACGTCCAGTCTTCACGTCGAGATGTTGGGGGCAGTATCTGAAAAAGATGACATTTTTTTAGGCAGGGTTTCGATAGGAATTTTACTTTTCCCATTTAGACATAGGCGGTTAAATTTTCCTATACACTAGGTTTTGTATACACTGTAATTTTGCACATGAAATTAATTTAAGTCAAGAATACATTCCACCACATTAACCAAGTACAGGAATCAAGATGGTATACGGGTTATGTCAGAGAGGTTTAATATTGCGTACTGATAGCTTATAAAGAGTAAGTCGAAATTAAGTTATACATTTTTTTTTCGTAAAGAGACAAAAAACAGTAATGACATTGAGGGCCGTATCTATAGACCTCTTTCGAATGACAACCAACTGCTCACCAATGCTTTCTCTATGGGGATAGCAGTTGGTTGTCATTTGAAAGAGGTCTATAGATTTGGCCCTAAATGTTCTTATAACAATAGTAAAATTTTCATTGTTTAGAGACTATTCACTATGGCGTTAATTTGCACCAGAATAGTAATTTTATGTTTCAAATAATGACATGTTGTACTTCTTCTACATTCACTTTACAGATAAACTGAAAACACATATTCGACCTACTTTTACTTAACCGATTTACATGAAAAAATTAATGCACACCGTCCGAACTCAACCATGTACAGTACATCAGAATAAATATCACCACGAACATGTAACACGTGGATGACATAGGGCCAGTAACACCAACCTCTGTTAAGAATTTAACTTTGTCGAAGAGGATTAACACAATCACGTTAAATCTTCTATTTATCCCCTTTAACAAGGGTTAAATTCTTTACCAGATGTTAATGAAATTGGACCACAGCTTATTAGTCAATATATTTTTAAAAACCTATGTCATCATCCTGTTACAAATAGTACAATTAATGCATTCATGGTCACATTGCGTATTGTAACTAAATTACTGGCGTAGGTATTTAAAAACAATATACAATCAATGATTTTATGGTTCTCAGTTAATGATATTTTAACTTTTTATTATTTTCCCCCCAATAGCAGTATTCGTTTTGTTTTGCACCTGCCTGTATGTACATTATCTTGTTATTTTGTTAGTTTGAATATTTAAGGGGATTTGCAGAACGTTTCTAAAAAAAAAAAAAAAAAAAAAAAAATGTGTGTGCAACTACATTAACGCATATCTGTCAAGGTATTATATATTTTGTATTTCAATAAGCATGATTATTCATAGCTCCCAAATGAACATATATCATACCAACTTAACCTAGTGAAAACTATTAACCCAACCTAACCCATTTCAACCTAACCGAACATAACCTAATCCAACTCAATCTAAAGCTTGGGCTACATTAGCAACAGCACACAGACAGCACAGACGCACGGAAGTTGAATGTGTGCTAATAGATGGCAGCTACTGATGGACGCACAGCACACGCATAGGAAAATAGCACACGATAGGCGCACAAGATGTAGACGAATTGTTAACTTTTCTTTGTGCCCTACGCTGTGTTCTGTGCGTAGCCAATCAGGTAGTAGTGCGGACCATAAACTAGTATATTTAAGTATTTATGAAGTTGTGTAAAAGTAATTATTAATTTTAATCATTTACACACGCAGAGAAACAACAAATACGTTTGTTTTATTTAATCACGAACGCGGAAAACAACGCAATTTAATACATTAAATAGTTTCTCAAATAATTTCGGACACCTTTATGCTGTGCGCGAATGTAGCACAGCATCCAATGCTGTTTGTGTGCGGCTGTGCTATTTGTGTGCTGTAATTGTGTTATTAAGAATGTAGCCTAGTCTTAATACAACCTAATACATACCAACTTATTCTAATTTCCTTGCATTAAGTTCAACAAGCATGCATAAAGTTGCACAATGTTGCACTAAGTTGAATTGTCTTGTACTACATTGCAATAATTTGCACTAACTTGCATTTGCCGCAATAACATCATATCTAACATAACCTAACCGAACTCAACATAATGTGACCCATCATAACCTAATGATTCAAAGCCTAACCAAACATAACTCAACCAAGCCTAAGCCATTCTATACTAACCTAACCGATCCTAAACGAACCTAACCTAACAACCTATCCTAATACATACCAAATACACCTAAACTTGATTAATCTAAGTTGCACTTCCACGCACAAATGTGCATTATCTTGATCTAATTAGCACTAGTATGCATCAAATGATACTAGCTTGCGCTCAGTTATAACACAACATAACATTGTCTAACCTAACCCAAAATAACCTAATCCAAACTTAACTAATCAAACATAACCTAACCATATCCACTGTACCCTAATCAAACCTAACCCAACCTTACATAACTTCATCCTACTTATATTAACCTCACTCAAGTCAAACTAGTTATCCTAAGTCATCATCACCCAAATGAACTATCTACTCTAAGTTGCACTATTTGGCACGAAGTTACACTAACTTGCAGCAAGTTGCACTAGCTTGAACCAAGTTGCACTAGCTTGAGCCAAGTTGCACTAGCTTGAACCAAGTTGCACTAGCTTGAACCAAGTTGCACTAGCTTGAACCAAGTTGCACTAGCTTGAACCAAGTTGCACTAGCTTGAACCAAGTTGCACTAGCTTGAACCAAGTTGCACTAGCTTGAACCAAGTTGCACTTGCTTTTAACCAACCTAACCCAATAAACCAACCTAACACTACATAACATAATCCAACCTAACCTAACCCAACCTAACAACTTCACACAACATATCCTTGCCTAACTAAACCTACCTAACCTAAACCGACCTCAACCTCAACCTAAACCGACCTCGACCTCAACCTAAACCGAACTCAACCTAAACCGAACTCAACCTAAACCGAACTCAACCTAAACCGAACTCAACCTAAACCGAACTCAACCTAAACCGAACTCAACCTAAACCGAACTCAACCTAAACCGACCTCAACCTAAACCGACCTCAACCTAAACCGACCTCAACCTAAACCGACCTCAACCTAACCCAACTCAACCGAACCCAACTCAATGTAACCCCACATAACATATACCAATTATACCTAACCGTGCTTAGACTATGTTGCACTATCTTGCACTATCACACTTCTTAACACTAAGTTGTACTAAGTTGCACTATCTTGCACTAAGTTGCACTATCTTGCACTAAGTTGCACTATCTTGCACTAAGTTGCACTTTCTTGCACTAAGTTGCACTTTCTTGCACTAAGTTGCACTTTCTTGCACTAAGTTGCACTTTCTTGCACTAAGTTGCACTTTCTTGCACTAAGTTGCACTTTCTTGCACTAAGTTGCACTTTCTTGCACTAAGTTGCACTTTCTTGCACTAAGTTGCTTTTTTTGCACTTAGTTGCAATTGTTTTATTTAAGTTGCAATGTGTAGCATTAAGGTGCACTACGCAGCATTTAATTGCACTACATAGCATAAAGTTGCACTATGTAGCACTAAGTTGCACGGCATAGCACATTTTTGCACTAAGTTGTATTAAATTTAAAAATACTCTTTAACTTACACTTTGTTACACTTACTTGCATTAAGTTGCACTAACTTTATGCACTAACTTGCTCGAAGGTACACTTACTTGCACTAAAATGCACTATATTGAACATGCTTGCACTATATTGCATTTCAGTAGAGTAAGTTACACTTCCAGGCACGTTTTTATACAAATATTCATTACATTGCTCTGAATTTCCCTGATTTGCACTAAGTTGTACTAGTTTACGCTAAGTTCCAATTACTTGCACCAAGTATCAGTAACTTAAATTACATTTGACCCAAATCAACCTAACTTAATCAGACTTACCCTATCCTAACATAACCTAACCTAATATAACAAAATTCCGACCAACTTAACTTAACCTAACCTAACACAACTTCGTAAATCTGAACCAACTTCAGCTAACGTTACATGCAGTGAATTACACCAGTTAACATTGATGCACTGTTTTGCCCTAAGTTGCAAATTTTGGCACTGAGTTGCACTATCTTGGACTAAATTTAACTATCTTACACTAAGTATCACTATCTTGCACTAAGTTGTACTAGCTTCCACCCACCCTAACCCAAGATACCATAACCAACTTAACCCTAGCTAAATTACTATAAGAAAACCCAACTTAGTTAACTCAATCCAACTTATCTTAATCTCTCTTGCACTAAGTTCTACCAGCTTACATTAAGATTCACTGTCTTGTTCTATATTTCACTAAGTTGCACTAGCTTGCACTAAGATTCAGTAAGTTGCACGAAGATTTATTAGCTTTCCCCGAGTTGGATTAGCTTGCACCAAATATCACTAGATTGCACCCACCGTAACCCAACTAAACACGTCCTAACCTAACCCAACCTATTTCAACCTAAACCAACCCAGTGTAACCTAACTCAAACTAACCCAACCTAACCAAATGTAATCTTACCTAACCCAAACTTGTTAAAGGCGGAGTTACAATAATCCGTCGCTTCCGTCAGTCGTCCGCCCGTCCGCGCCGGTCCGCACGTCGGCGGCCCATCTATAAAGCTAGCTATTTACAACAATCCGCTATCCGTCCGTCGCTATTCCTTCCATGTGCAATGCTACCAATGTAAAAAGAAAAAAAAACTTTTCTGGGATGTAAAAAATTCCCCTCGACATTGTACTTATTTTTGCGGATTTATTTATTTGACTGTGGCTACTAGCATGTGCGACCGCGGTTTTTCAGCAAACATAATTTTTGCGAGCATGGTATTTTTTCATAAACAGAACCGACAAAAACAAAAAAAAATCAAGGGAGTGCCAGGTAAGCAGCAAAGGTTTATTCGAACATCACGTGACATGTACCTTAAATAACACGGGTGCCCCCCTCTAAGTAATAATCTTTATAAACATACAATCAAAATGTGTACATTAATTCTTATTAAGATACAAAAACACATAATGGAAAATTACGTGAAAATTCAAATACAATTATCAATCAAAGCCGACTACGCTGTCAAAGGGGTCAAGTGTGCACACTCGTAGGTAATTGCTTACCACAGTATCTGACAAGATCCTTTCCTATGGTAAACCAACCGAACACGTCACCAAGGGTAGCTCCCCGTGCTACAGTAAATAACTCCCATATAGCCGGGGAAGGAGAGTTACAGAGTTATACAAATTATTAACAGTGATGCACCGATAGAGAAAGTGCCGATAACTTGTAAACTTATGGGAATGCTGACGAAGTTAAAGAGTTCAATAAATACCTCCAAATACAGTTCCAGTGATACCAGCTGTGTAGTAAGGTAATCCAACCTCGGCGGAGTTCACGACATCGCCGTACCCAGTTGACTTCACGTTCAGCAGTTGCTCCCAGCATTCGAACGCCGATCCACCTTCATCGTAAAGATTGATTCCTCCCTCGGCATAAACAGAAGAGTATTAGGCTTCAATAGCAACGCTCAATCAGCGACATAATCAAACACACTCTTCGTAGCCAGAGAACCATGGGTAAAGTCAGCCCCGACCTGGTTGAGCTAGTCAACCTCTCTCTATGACGACTCTAACAACAGTCAAAAAATTATTTTCTCCCAACACGTCGACAGTTCAGCCCCGATGACAACGCCGCCTAGCGGCCCCCTACAGAAACCCCGCACCAGGCAGGAGTACCAACTTCGAAAACAAAAACCAGCAAACTTACTAGATAAAAAAAAAATTGAACTAAGCAATGAAGATGAAAAGGGAGGGTGAAGGAGGACACCACTTAACATGTTAACTGTGGAAATTATTTACGTTATAATTGAGTAATCATTATGTAAATAAAATAGTTTATCTTAGAATTATAATGATTCCCATATGCCTAAATTATCTCAATCGTATATTAAAGTAATACATTGACAGTAGGGTCTACTAAGCAAGAAAAATATAAAATGAAACAAACCTCACAGCCTTCTTATTAAAATGAAACTGTTGAAACGATCGCCGGCATCTTTAGAAAGTTGTGCTTTTATCAGCCGTCCGTCAAAAGTTAAAGCTCGCCAAGCATTCGACAGAAAGGAGTGAAGGAAATATTGGAAGCTTCTGATTGGCAGAATGTCGCGTGACTGACGGACGGATGGTTGACTGACTTGCGAGTCGGATAGTTTTAACTTCGTCCTAACCCAAACCAACTTCACCTAGCCTTGCGTTCACTAAGTTGCGCTTCCTGTACTAAGTTGGTATTCCTTACACTAAGTTACTCTATCTTGCAATCCTCAAAGTACTGCCATCATGTGGCAGAGAATCCCTCCAGACGTGCCGGACATTTAATCTTAAAAATGTTACAGATAAACGGGGAAAAAAATTAAATGTCGTAAATATCTATATTTGTCGTACGAAAGGTTAGTGTGAAATTGCAGGGAAATACTTACATGAATAATATTTTTTAGTATTTGTCGCGTGGCAGACGGACTTGTGTTGCAATAACGAACAATTTAGTGGCGCATTGCGTCCTTCGCTTCACGTCCGTCAGGCTATTGCGAGTCCTGAATTAAAGGTTGGCTTCAGCTATCTTCTTATGGACAGTCACTCACTGAATGAGGCATAACGTAAACGCTGTATCTTGATTTGTTAGCAGAATATCGTCGCTGTCATTAGGTTCCTTTCCACGCATTCAACGTGTCCACAGTCTTGAACACGGTTCCAGTCGAAAGGATCGACCAGACGTACAGCTGCTTGCGATATATCGCTGTAACTCTGCAGTTATCGACTAGAGCAGGCATGGAGCTCTAGAGGCAGGCTGAGTACACAAGTTTGTTTTATTTGTCGCGTCTTGCCTCGCCCTTGGAGGTATGTTCGAGCCACTTGTCGCAGAAGCAATATCTCGCCATGCAAGTTTGTAGTAAGAAGGCCGGGGGTAGAGGGAGTGGTTCACTTCTATACTTCTCACGGATTGGATGGAAAAGCTATCACGGAGAATGTATGATGAAAGTAGCAGGGGGGGGGGGGTTAGAGGGTTGAAAACAACACTATTTTGCGGCGGCAACGTATGAACACGGATCAGACATTAGGCAACTTTTTCTCCACACTCTCCCCTAAATATAGTATCTACACTTATTTCGAAGAACCAAGATTATGAAAAACCACTCCTTTTTCGAGTCTTACTTTGAACACGAGGCACACATATCAGCTATGCGGTATAAGTACATTAGCACTGGCTTATCAGGTATCGTATGTGTAGCCATTCTTTGAGCTTATGCCCATATCTCTGTAAATGACGGTTCTAGGAATACGTTTTTATTCACGAAAGGTAAAAAAAATGATATTATCTAAAGAAGCCACGTTATAATTAAGTAATATTGAATATATCTTTTTCATGGGGAAAAATGTTTTGTTTGAACCTAGTTTCTTTAAGTGCTTCGATGAAACACTTTGGTAGAAGGGTCAATATCTCCCACCTAAGCTCCCCGGGTTCTATGAGAAACGTGGCGGGCGTTGCCATTGGCCGGCGGGTTTTTGCGGGAATCTCTCGTTTCCCCTGCCTACTTAACACCGTAGTTTCTCGACACTCATATCTTCTGGCTGCAGGGTGACAGTCATGTCTCGATTGTTAAGCAGCTGGCCCAACCTTCACCCCGACCTTCTCTACTACACACTGTGATCCTGCCAAAACGCGGGAAAATATGGTTGGTTTAATTTCATTTTGAGTGGCGCTCAGTTTCCGTAAGGTCAAAGTTTGAATTGCATCCTTGCGTATGTAGCTCCATTCTTTGACTTAGAATACTTATACAAAACTAATTTGTGTGTTTTTACTTTACAACAATCGTGATCAGAATATGAAGCGCGAAAACAATAAGATCAACTGTTCATTGCTCATCACTTTCCTTATGTCTGCTAAGCGCACGACACTCAACTAGCGTAGGTCTTCCACAGGACATTATTTCTTAGCAGTACAATTGGGAGGAGTTACGTCGAACGGAACAAATACACAAACTGATTTATTTTGAGATAATCATTTCAAGTAGAAGAAGGTAAGAAGTATGTCCTAGAAAAAGAAAATATTAAATTTTTATATTTGAATAAAAAGAAGAGGCCAGAAACACGTGGTTTCTGCAAGGTTTATATGGACACAGCCGACTTTGCCGTTGAATTTGTGGATTGCTTCCCTTCTGCATAACTGCGTACAATTACTCTAAGGGCACGGCCTGCAGCAATTTTCATCGTAGAATTTTAATTTTTATATATGTAACATTTTTTTTTTCATATTCACTAAATGTAACTAAATTTTGCACTCATGAATTTTTTTTATCTTTCATAGGTTTTGCGTAATAACTTGTTAAAGTCAAAACGTGCGTGTTAACGATAAGAACACATGTATTAACAACAGAATAAAATATTTTCGTATTTAAAAAAAAAATATTGAATTATTTAAATTCTTATTTTAAATTTCGGCATTTTAATTTAAGTACAAAAACATAGATGAACTTGTAGCCTGCGATTTTTTTTCCAGTTTGGTATGTCAGTTGGTTTCAGCGAGGTCCTTAAACGGTAACGTGCAAATTTTTTCTTTAACGAGATATTACACAAAAGCTACGAGAGGTAAAATAATTAAATAGAGCAGAATTTAATTAAATTTTCTGTCTAACACTAGAAAAAATATCTGGTACAAATATTAAAAAAGCAAGGTGATGAAAATTGCTGTAGACAGTGCACTTAAAGGCGCCCCCCTACCGGCCGTGTGTTTGTGTGAGTGAGGCACGGCGCCAAGGGCGATGTTGACCGGCTCATCTGGTGCGGTATCGCCTTTACTGCAGGACACTGAATCAACCTGCAGTTGTATCGTTTATCACTCGCCTGACTGACACTTACAGTGGCGACCCCATCTTTCTATTGGTGGAAGGTTTGCAGTTTTTGTCATGATATTTGTTTAAAAAAAAACTGTAATCCTAGGTTTGTATATTAATGTGATAAATCAGTTTTGTGCAAGACTGATAACTTTATGTGTAAGCATACGTCTTTCAAATGTATAAGATATATTTTGGCAGGTGTTTGCTATTTTTGCACGTCTTTTTTTTATTAAGGTTATAATTCCTATTGGTACTGGATAGAGAGTTTCACAAATATTCATGTCTGTGCAACTGTTTAAATTTATTATTGTATATTTTTCATGTATTAAAATCAACTGAAATTAAATAGTGTGAAGGTGGTAGTTTTTTGAAGCTCGTAATTGGATATTGCATATTGTAGGTAGGTTATGTGAGTGATATAGCCTGCTACTTAGCTTAAAACAAATTTTAACTATTTTATAGGTTGAAGTGTAATGGCTGCGCAAAATGCACAGGTAATGACAGATAAGTGGGCATTGGCCAGTTGTAGCAAGATATAATATTAATATTTATTAGTTATGAGGCATTTATATTGCATATTGATGTTATATGTTGAATAAAAGCATAAAGCTCTCACGAAAAATTGAAATATTTTTTGGGTTATTTCTTAACTGCCCTGTGTTTTAAATATGTTTGCATGATGAATGTAATATAAAAGTATTGTGGTAAATGAGTAAAAATTTTCCTGAATTTAATTTCCTACTTAGTCAACTGTGTCTGTTGTGGCCTTCCTGAGGTATCTATCACTATCTGAGATAAGTGATGGCAGATTATGCGCTCTATCATGTTGGTTTTCTGAGGACTTAAGGTTTTTTCAGTGGTTCCTCCGTTCACCACCAGGGGGCAAACAGCGGAAACTTATTTTAAACTGTTCCAGTCATAATCTTCAGTTAAGGAAAGAAAACATTCAGCAATTTAACGGTAGCGGGTAGGCAATAAAGTTCGATCTACAGACGAGATCTTCTAAATGGTTTTACAAAGAAATGTACCTTGTCAGAAAGTAACAAATTTTTTTGATGTCCATCAAACATTATCAAAGCCTCGTGTAAGCCTATATCCCTCTCAGAATACACCGATCGCTTACAAGTGATATCAGCTTTTGATAATATTGTATATAGCGACGTGTTTTTTAGCATAATTCATAAGTGTTGAGTTTATCGTCACACGTTATCAGGCGTTTGTTTAATAACACCTAGCAGAACACCTTAATGTTGTTACGAGAAGTCCTTGTCTTTTTAAAAATAGTTATTGTTAGATACTTTCAGAGCTATGACTACAACGGTTATATATATTTCATTACGTGCGCGTTAGTGTCGTTTTTCGTTTACTCTATGTATTTCCATGCAATAAACAAAAATGTCTCCAGTACGCACGAATAAAATTTCTACGCGAACACATAAACTACGAAAGGAAATTATTTCAATCCTACTGCGATATCTTCAGTACTGAAGTCAGAAACGATATTGATAATCATTAAAAATATTTTCTGTTACACTATAGCACCAAGTCTGGAATTGGAAACAAAATATGATAAAAGAAAAAACCTAAATCCATTAAGGTTTGTGAAATGACAAAGGCAATCAAACTCTTCTACGTGAAGCAATTTAGCGTATTTCGTCAGCACTCGCAAGAAATGAGTGAATAAAATCCCACGCAGCCATGCAGCTAATTCCCTTACCAAGGCGTGGAAAGTGCTTTCGTTCCATTGTCGCTGGAAAACTGGGAGAGCGAAGAGTGTTTCAGTAGCTAGCCAGGCGCCTCGCGTCTCGAGTGGCAATCCACAACAGAATAAGGGGAAGGGACGTAAGAAGAAACTGCGGGACTAAGGAGGGCGAAACTAGAAACAAAAGACGGCGAGATTGGGGGAAGGAAACGAAAATGTCGTTGGACTTAGGTTTCCCGAATAGCCACGGCTGATAACGCTCTCCGGGGCGTTTTGACCACGCTCGGTAGATTTCTATTTTTTTATTCTTTTCCCATTCGCGGATCTCTGCGGAAAATAACGTCTAGTATTATTTTATGTTTCACAACCGAGCCTCATGTAACCGGCAAGAGTCTTTACGTCAGAGCATAAAAATACCTTATTTGTTCCACCCTACTTTAAAAATGATCTGTAAATATTTAGAAACCGTGAAAGGTTGGCAATGTCAATCACGTTTTCAACGCTTATACCTTCCGACTCGGTAAAAAAATTAATTTTAATATAGTGTTACAAAAGTATGATTAAATTTGAAAAAATAACATTTTCTGTACCGTTAAATACAGAAATACGTTTTCAGTAATCCAAGCGAATTCGACCTACTATTAAACCAAGTCTAATCAATTGTAATAATATATACACGTAATATTTATGGGTGTTGTAAGTGCAAAGTGTACAGTAAAAATACAGTTTGACAGGCATACATTACCAATTTATTTGTCAAGAAATGTTACATTGTGTCAGAGTATATTATAATGAAACTTTCAAAAACTAACTTCTATTCACGTTTTTAGAACAATTACAGTGTCAAAGTAGTCAGTGAGATTCACAGGGAGTAATTTCTTAGAGCATAATTATGTACCGTAAGTTGTTATAAAACATAGATGAAAGATAACTTGTGCTTTGTGTCGTGTATTGGGAAAACAGTTATTTGTCGGAATGTTAAGTTAACTTAGTGAAACACTTAAAAGTAAAATACATTACTTAGTACAAATATTTCGCTACTAATATTAATTAGAGATTTCGTAGTAATTAACGGAAGTTTAGCTAGCAAGCAAAGAATATATCTAAAATAATAAAGTAATAATCAATACTAAAATGTATAGCACATAATTAATATCGTATAAGAAGGATACTCGAGGGCCAGGATGCAGGTTTGCTGTTGGACGATCGTAGGTAGCTGCTTGGCTGGAGCATGACATAATATGAAGGCCTACAATGGAGAGGCGTCGGAATGAGTGGAGCGGGGAACGGGATATCCTCGAGGAAACCCTTATAACAGCGGCAACGTACGGCAAAATTCCCACATTCAAAAATCCGGAGGCCAATCCAACTGGGACTATAACCTTGTTTTCTCCGTTGGGAGGCGTGTATTAATAGCATTTGAAATAATTAGACTCAAATATTTCTGCTTTATAACAACATATTTTTTTTTTTTGATTGTGAAGTATTTGGGGGACATGTTTACGTTTATACTTTAAAACGAGACTGTTGAGATAAGGTAAATATTTAAGTTGGTTTGAAAACAATTTTAACCGTAGTCAAATGTGGGACACCTCGAAAATGTATAAGTGTGACATTACCAGACTTTTAGTAGTTTTTAAGTGCAAATTTTTGTCGTGTTGCAATAAAAATTACACATACTAGTTGGAAACAATAATGCATTAAAATAAAAAAATGCCTTATTTCTGAAACTTTAGAAATGTATCATTACTCCACTATTGCGTGTACGGAATGAGTCACACCAGTTGAGTTAAAGACATTGTGTCGGCGTGGGTTAAGTTGGTAAGCTGTGCAATAAAACCAGGAGGTATTGGCGGATGATGGCTAAGGACATGCTACAGTTGCTAAGAAATCTACGGGGTTGGTAACTGGCCCTACAGCCAGTGAAACGTTAGTCTACAGGTGCTGCTCAATTCTGAGTGGTCATAGAAAACTAAGTTGCCAATGGATGTTTCACGTAGATTGTTCTACAACACGTACATCAGAAATCTACAGGCTTGAGCCTCTGAAGCTCTTCCAACCGCCGCTGTCAAGTATTCGACCTACATTCGTGTATCCCGGAACGTTTTTGGCATAAATGCATGTGTAGTGACAGCTGTTATCTGGCGCAAATATTCCGAAAATAATTCTCAGAAGCGTAGATGATATCTTTAAACACATTTAGGACCACCAGAAAGGCCAAGAAATTAAGCCTTATTTTCCCACTCAACCGTTTGGAAACTTCCCGGGTTGAGCATACTCTTTTCTGATTGGTTCCTAGTCATGTCCATTACGATTGTGTGACGAATTAATGGTTTCAACCTTAACATATTTATCTTTAAAAATACGTGAAGAGTTCCAAGCAATATTTCAAAAACAAGATGATTAAGAAATCTCTGCTGATACACGTCATGTACTTGTTACAATTGTCTAATATTCAATGCAAGTTGTTTAAGTAAGTTTATATGTACTATGTTCTTATAAAATAGGACAGTGTGTGATGTAATTTACAGTAATAATATTTACGCAATAATTGTGTATTAACATAATATGTGCATAAAATAGTTAACACATTAATATAAAAATGTACCTGAAACCTAATTTTATGTCTTACTTATAAATTATTCAAAAAATCAAAATTTAATTCTTTTTCGTATCCATAATTGAGTTTGTATACAATTAAAAATTATTATTATTTATTTACTTTTAATTCTTTGGAAATTGTACTCATCAAATTATAAGTTTGCTGAGACTGTTTTACTATGCACGCATGCGAAAACTCAGGAGAAATATGCTGAAGAGGCATTGGATCGATGTCCTATTGTGACCATTAAACGAGTTTTTGAATGGTGTGTAAAACATACTGGAGTGTTTTTCTAAATTTGTGCCATTGGTTAAAAATATTGGTTCGTCGTAGAAAGAAAACTCACAATGTGTTTCTTTATTACATATCATTTCAAATTATAGTCAATTTTCTAACTTGAGAAAATTAACCCTCTCGGAAATATAATTTTAATTTTATTAAGGACATAATTTATGATATATTCTTTGTCAAGGTTCTAGAATTAAGTATCGCACAATCAATCTAAAGGAAGGATCATTACAGACAATGGTATATCGCTAACATCATGTAGGCCAACATACCCTTGAAAATACTGTAGTTTCTCGCAACATATATGATTGGGTAATGTATATATGCCACAACGTAGCTGTCTGCAGACAGACAACGTGCATAAAATATTACAATATCGAGAATATTATAAGCTAAGTCAAATAGGGTAACAGCTCCAAGTACAAGCTAAAGACAGTAGCCTTCTGGTCAGCTGAACGTGTGTTGAAATTCAGAAAACAGTCAAGATTTCCCTCAATGAATCATCATCTCTAGGGATCATGATTTGATGAAAATGAGTCCTCACTATGTACATGACCTATGTTGTAGCTTGTCGCGTCAGTTCTTTAATATTCTCAACTGATTAGCTTCTTACCGCCATCAATAACTAATTAAATAAAACACAATTTAAGCTTTCCTTCGGCAAAAGGACAAACAGATAAAATATACGAATAACAAAAATGCGACATAATGATGAGCCGTAAAAGTGGTTTTCCAGACACTAACAGAAAAAAAACGACGTTTCTGGAAATGGAGTATATCTTGTCTTAAGGCAGAGACACGCTAGGTCCGAGAATAGGAATGCGACTGATGGAGCTGGAAAAAAAATATGGGAGATCCCCGAGAAAACCCGCCCACCAGTGGCATTGCCCGACACGATTCTCGCATGCAAAAATCAGGGGACTGACCCTGCCGTAAGTCGAACCTTGATTGCATTGGTGGGAGGCAAGCGCTCTAGCCACAGAACCAACAGCTGTCCCACACAGAAGACAGAATCCTATTTACACTACACGAATTATTTCCTCGTAGATAATTATAAGGCCTGGCTTTAGGTTTTATAAAATTAAATACTACAAAAATGCTTAAGGTTGTTCAAGTCGGGCATTATAACAATTTTATATTTGTATGAAATATTGCTGGTTTTATAGAATTTACTTGGGAGTAAATTTTCCTTTTACAAAAATAGCTCAGTCATATTTTCTATGATGGCTCTTTAAAGTCCAAATTAGCACGTTTTTAGTTCACATAAGCTGCAAAACCAATGGACAGTATGAAATGGAAAAAAAAAATCCCACTGAAATTATATGTCAAGGACTAGTGCTTGACATGTTTGCAAAAGCGATTACAAAATATTTTTTTTATCATTTGAAAAAAATACCTGAAACTTAGACATTTTTTACTCTTTTATCGATTTTTAATACAAAACAATTTTGTAATATATTTTAAAACATGCCAAGCAGTCACCATCACATGTAGTTTTATTGCGATTTCTTTTCGTGCCGTTATATTGATTGGTTTTTGCCGTATATAAGAATTGAATTCGTACAAATATTTACTTTGAAGTGCAATTGTGGGAAAACTGGCTGAGGTAATTTTTTTTTTTCGTAAGAAGAAAATTTACTGCCACGTAACGTGTACAAAACTTGCTCTGTTTCATACAAATGTGAAATTAGGATAATTCCTTACCTGGAAACGCTTAAGCATCCGGCCGTTAGAGGCGAAATTTTACAAGCCTCGCACCAGTTTCACCCACATTGCCTAGCGGTTTTATTATCTCCAGCGGATATAAGACATCTTGGCAGACCGCCATGAAGATTGCTTTCGCAAAATTACTTAGAGGAATTCCCATAAATGTAAATGTTAAGAATCGACTGCATGAACTACGGCTATATAAGAGAGACGCGGCAACGCTCCCGCGCCAGAGCTGCTACACTCGCATATATATGAAATTATAATGCCGAATGCGCAACAGTCGAGTTTCTGAGTGCTGCTGTAATACCTCTCACACTCCGTCTGCTATCTTCCCCCTCCACTCCCCACCCTGCGACTACTTCAAGTCCCTGAGCTGCTATCCGCCTGGGCTAAGTGCTTCACTAAGCCGTTCATTTGATTATACGAGCCGTGTTCCGATCCAATCCAGGAAATAAACGTTACCCGCTTGCTCTAAGTGGGAGCTGTAGGCACCGTTACAGCGGCCATCTTGCCAGGCAGTGGCTTATGACGTCCTCCAAGATGGCTGGTCGTCCTGCGCACCGCTGAGTGTCTCCTTTGCAACAATCCAGTCTCACTAATTGCTTAAATGTTCCCACTAAGCAAGGGAGAAGACAAGGGGGGGGGGGTCCAGGTTAAACCCCCCCCCTTTCCGCCAGAAATATGAAGAACAATAAGAATTTAACGAATCAATTTAGAATTTATGTATATATGACGTACATTTGTATCACACTTTCTCTAGATTAATTACAGTAAACCTGTAAATCGGTTAGGGAGCAACCATTAGTAACATCCTACACTCAAACATTTTTCTTCTTAAAAATAATGAAACCATACTACCACCGGTATATTCAATTTTTCGATACTAAAACTGGTTAAATAGCACTATTTTGTACCTTGAAACCCAAATTTTTCCGGGAGAGGACTCCCAGACTCCCCGCTTTGACGGTGGGGATCGGTGTTCCTATAAAATTCCCCATTTTAAACACTCCGCAAACCCAAATCCTGGCTACGCCACTGCCACTAACAATCTTGCAGCTACGGAATTTGTTAGGCATCTATCGTTAACACTTTACTGTTTAGATTATTTGATTTTGAATTTACTTTCTCCAAACAATCTTCCTGAGGATACTGTCTATTCTGGATCCCTGGTGCAAGCTATTATACACATGCACATGTTACATTATATTCTATGTGGCTCATTCACCTTTCAATGCATCGCTTTCGAACAAAAATCATAGTCTACATTGAGAAGTGGAAAATTTTGGTGCAAGAACAAGACGTAAAGTAAAAGAATAACGACTAGATGCTTTCAAGTATTTGTTTGACATAAAATTTCTGACTTGTTCACAGTTTCCAGTGTATTGTAAATAACGCCTGAATGATTATATAGTAATGTGAGCGGCGACATGTTGAGGGAAAACTTCGGTGCCAGTAATAATGTAGGTCCTACAGGCACCTTCGTGTATTGTCACTGGAAATGTTTTATACATACGACTACATTTAATGTAAATTTATTTAAAATCAAAAGCGTATACAATATATGTGAGGTTTGATGATACAGACAGTTCACAAAAAAATATGTAATCTAATAGTCAGAAGTAGAGTGAAATTAATAATATATGTTTATGACAGAGTGAATATCAAATGTATAAACTTATTTGTACTGATATTAACAAGAAAAACGTTGAGCTAAATGAAAATACATAGCAGTGGTTAATAAAGCACATTTATAATTTTAACATAATAGTTTGGTTTTGAATAAGGCCAAGTAAAAATATATAAACTTTTCCTTTAGGGCTCTCTTAAAAAAAAACTAAAGTAAGAAAGAATAAAATGTTATGTTACGTAGGTATATATTTGAATAAATGATTATATTACATAAAGTTATAAAACAATGAGCTCATTGCAAATTTTGCATTAAATTAAGTTCATGATAATCAGAGTCATTACTTGTGATGATGAAAATGAAACATTGTTAAGTTTGTATAGTGGCGTAGCACTTAGCTGCAGATCACGAAGAATTCTCCTGGAGGAAGTAGATGTTGAAAACCGCCACTAGATACGAACTGTTATGATATTGCCTGGCAAGCCGGACAGCGAGAGAGGTTTGGACTGCAGTTAGGACAGCGTTAGGAAACCACGGAAGACAGCAACTCACCTCACCCCCTTCGTAGTGGCGCAATAATGAGGACAAGCACACTGAGAAAAAAATTTTGTTGGTGCAAACCACGGTCTAAGAGGTAGATGTCTTGACACTGCGTATGCTCTCCAGCAAGAGAAAGTGACCCCTGCATGTCGCCGAGCGCTAGTAGTAATTTGGTGGACGATTTGTCTTGTTTACATCTCGCGTTTTAAAATTTTTGCAATTATTTACATAAAATAATGTTAATAATGTAAGCTGATATATTATATACATGTTCCGTGTCCATAAATGCATTGACATGTGTGGAACTGTTTATAAAAAGTAGTCTGAAGAAATCTATTGTGTATTATTATTTTAGTGAACACATTCGCACAAAAACTATCATTTTGTGCCCTACAAAATTTTAGAATCGTTGCAATGTGCATCTACATTTAAAATATTTAAAAACTAAATTTTACTGTTTTAAAAAAATGTGTTCCATTACAAAATTATGTTCCCATTTTTTTTCTTCCATATAATACTCGCAATTCCGGTAACAACTTCACATTTGAAGCTAAGCCAAATACAAAAACAAGTCAAATCTTCCACCAAATTACTACTAGCGCTCGGCGACAAGAAGGGAGTCTCATTTTATTTCTCAGTGTCAAGACCTCTACCTTCATAGACCGTGGTGCAAACAAAATTTGTTTGAATCAAACAAATAATTTGTTTGTATAGGGGCAAAGAAATATTTGTTTGCTCGTACCAAAGTATTTTGTTCCCTCGATTTGTTTGAGGCAAATAGCTGAATTTTGTTAGTAGTACCAAATATTTGGCTGGTCATAAAAATATTTCGTTGGCCATATCAAACGCACATGCAATATTTTAAGAACTTGAAAAAAAATTATATTTAATAAACTTGAAAAAAATTCTAAAATTTTTAGAGCTAAAAATAAAGGTATGGCCGTGCCGGGATTTGATCCATTACCTCTTCACTTAACACTTACAGTGCATGACCTAACCAACTGAGCTACGAGTGCTTCCATGACTACGATATTGTTATTTGTATAGGAATAGTTAAGTCGTGCAGCGCAGGGCCGCAGCACAAAGAACGAGTCGTTCAGCTGCGGTGTTTTCAAGTTTATAGCATTTCCTCTGCGATCAATCGAATTAACAACTTTGAAATTGTTATAGCTAAAATTAAGATACTGGAATTATGCTGATTAACAGTTTAGACGTCCTACTTGTGGCACAAACTTATATTTTGAATGTTGAGGTGTACAGTGTTTGCCATCTTATCGCTTACGCACGCCAGTCTGGCAACTTCCGCAAGTCAACCAAATGTATTTAGTTTCGCCAACAAATAACTTAGTCCATCGAAAAAAATTATTATTTCAAAGCACTTCACTTATAACTAACAATATTATTTTGTTGACAAGTTGTAACGAGTTGTTTGTCTAGGCAAAATATTTATTCGACGTCCTGTAGTAACCAAACATACGTTTGGCACAAACAAATTGCGTTTAAATGAATAATTTGGTCGAGGGAAATAATTAAATTAGTTTGGAGGACTCCAAGCTTGGTCTTGCCAACATAATATTGTTTAGCTGAAACAAACATCACCCAAACAAATTTATTTAGTATAATGAAACAGTTCTTTCTCTCAGTGCACGTCAGTATAACGTCTTGTTAGCAAGTAAACCAGTTCTGTCGTCCGCCAACACTCGTCCAATCAACAGCAGTCCAGTTCTCCTCCGGGGCTCGTGGGTCGAGTCCCGGTGGGTGCGTGCTCGTCTGTCGGTGCCGTCTCCTCATCAATCCAGCTTTCGGTAAGGTTGTCAGATCGAGTTATGTATCAGCAATCATTAACTTAATAAATATGTTAATAATCAGTAATATTGCGCTCCCCTCCTTAATTAATATAATACTTTGTAACCGTCATTATATTCAAAGTACCTGCCATTGTATTAGAGTAAATGCCCGTTTAACCATAACTGTCTTACATAATTTAACCGTAATTAATATCTAAATAAACCCGCATTAATATTAGTTTGTAACAGAACCATTCATGCTGTAAAGAAATCAACCCTCCCCCTCCCCCTCCGTGGCTGACCAATAGTGAGACAGTAGAAAACTAGTACTTGAAATTGAAGGTGGAATTAACCTTATCCAATAAGCTAAATCATTAAGTAAGAAATTATATGTTTGAAACTGATATATAGTCCTACAAAGTGGAGAATTAAAAAATACATGAGGCATTGCAAAACAAAGGGTGTAATACGTAGACGCAGTACAGAAACTCACCTAGTAAGGGTAGACATGATCACATCTTACTTACTTTCATAATTTACAAATTGGTTCTCTCGTGGTCACAAGATTGCAATTAAAGGGGTTAAATGTTTAAAACAACTAAACACATATGATATTTCTTTCTTGACTCTACGTATTACGTTATATCGTAACTTATTTTCAAAGGACTATCTTTACTATATGAAGTAATGAGTCAGTAGCAAATTTATTTAAGTGTTTGCACAACTGCTGCTAATGTTTATTACTCACTGTTCACATAACAAGAAACACATTTTATAACATCATTTATTACCTTACTTACACCAGTAACAACATTTCTGCCTTGTGTAGTTTCGTGTCCAAAGCGATACAGGTTCAACTGTCTGTGGAATTACCTGTAATTGGAATATGTAAAACGTAGTGCACATTGCCATAGATTCGTGGGTTTTATTTTAATACCACAGTTTTCCTCACCACGGAATGCAACCACTTTGCTGTGTTGTGTAAAACCACTTTTACACCATCTGAGTTACAATTCTTCGATTAAAAAAGCTATCGAAATCGCATCATTGCGACACGCCTATTTGCGTGGCCACACGCCTTGCAAGACAGTCGCAATGCCTGCATATGTTTCAGGCGATACATGTTTTGTATTTTAAATGGCCAAAATTTGACATGCCATTTTCTCGAAAAAGGTTCACTCTAGCACTTTCCGACAAGACTAACTTTTTTATTACACTTTTGCACCTGGTAAATGTTTTATACTACTACATGAATAACAACGACGTGCTCCAAAGTTACATGCCAAAACAAGACCTTGTTCTCCATTTGAACAATGAAGGGCAGGTGATATTAACAAACTAAGTATTTAAGAATAAAGTTAAGTCACTGTTTATACAGTGCTCATAGTATCATAGTTTAATACGTATTAGGTTTTGAGATATTAGATAATTGGAAATTCAAAAATAAATTTTTAGCGTAGCATTACTCCGATTATATGCACGTTTGGTACAAATTAAAAACACCTTTACCTCATATTTTATTGTAAACTATTAACACGCACAGCTAACACTCTCCATTCTGACTCATCATACATATAAATACATAGAGAGAGAGAGAGAGAGAGAGAGAGAAAACTATACCACACCTGAAATTTTTCCTTTTCTCAAGGTACAAGTCAGTATCGCGGTAGCCAAGAACTTATTCTACTTCGAATTAATCTTTTTTTGTTATTTATATTTTGATTTTTATCTGCATCTCAGCGTGTAACAAACATCGCGTTTCCCACTTATATCAGCAACATATCCAAAGGCCACTTGACAAATTACTGCTAATCGCATTAAAATACAACACAGACTGAAAAAACAGTTCTGCACAGGTGATCTTATCTCGTTTTAAAATTACAGTCAAGGAATGAAATTATTTAAAATATATTTTTTTTTTTCGAAAAAAATAATATATTAAAGGATAGAAAATTTAAGTTTTACTTTTTTTTACATCCTACTTTTATGCACGGATAATAAATAGCGTTTAACTAATATCCTTATAAAGTGAATCCTGAATGTTTTCTACGAATTATTAATAGCAGTTAACCCCACTTTACATGCTTAAAAGCTTAATATTAACAAAAAATGCGAAACCCATTGAACAGGAATATAATAATTTACCAATGTGTCCTTGAGGTACGAATTTTTTTTGCGTCTTTTCAATTAAATGTGTCCTAAATTAAAGTGGAATAAAATAATTAACTCTTTTCTTTAGCACAATGAGATGAACCGTGGCTACTTGTTTTGGAATGTGAAACAATAAATTAAAGAAAAACTATTAAGTGACATACAAAATGTAAACATTTTTCCTTAAAATAAAATATTATAGCATTTGTTGACTTCGTGATGTTTTCTCTGCGTGATTACAAATATTTCGGAAACATTTGTTTATTACCATACCTATTTAAATAATTTCTTCGGCAAACGCTAATATGTAACCATAAATTTAATCAGGGTAACGTTATGAATGCCGAATAAATAAATTAGATTTCAGCCGAATGCGTATCTCAAATGAAACCTACCGCCAAAAGTTTTTAAGAGAAAATTTCAACAGAATAATTAATTACTACAATATACTAATACGACGTATTTATCGTTACACAATACATTTACCTAGCACCAATATATATTTCGAGCTTTCAACGTATTTTTTACGATCATGTTGCGTAAATCACAACAAACTGTTGCCTAGGAACATAAACGGTAAAAGATTTATTGGAACGCGGATTTTCATCAATTATGTATGACCATCCAGCACCATCCACGTTGCGAACGTGCACCATCTGATGTTTGTGGCTTTCATGCATTATTAAACTGACGATGAGTGAAGAAAAAGGGGCGAAGGGGATGAAATGGGTGGTTCCTGCGAGAGTATTCTCGACAAAGTTATAAATTCACGAAGAGAAGCCGGAATGCGATTAAACAAATACGCGTGCCCACGAAGCTAGTTTCAGGTACGTAATATCTCGGAAGTCTTCAGTAAGCCGCTTCCATCCACCGGAAATGAATGTATGCGGCTGTGGCCGAGTAAAAAATATGCACACTTTCTTCAAAGCTAAGTTTTCTCCAAAAAATAAACATTGCAGATAAATAAAGAACCTTCCCAGTTGTATAGACAACCTGTGACGTTATTTAAATCGTAATGTTATCAGGCAGGCATTATTCACGCACGCAGAGGATTTATGGAGTAAAATTCCATCAGCCAAACTCTGCACTCCATTCATTGATCTGGGCAACAGCTAGCTCGAAGTATGCCTAGTTTTATGACTTCGGCTTATCCCATAACATCCACAAAATAACGTTAACTTACCAAACCTGGGAGCTCTATATTTAAAGTGACCGTTTTAGGTTCTTACCTAGGTAGGCTGCGTTTGTGTATGTTTGGCACAAAACCGATGCATTGCCAAGGTTGCCGCCGGCCGGAATACGTAATGAGTTATCACCTGTAAGCGCAATCCACACTTCAGGAGCCCAGAGATTTTCCATTTTTTTTGCGGGACTAAAAGAGGTGACGATGTAATATTAATTATGAAACTTATGGTTCATATTCCACCGCATATTTCTATTACTGTGATTTACGAATCTAGTTGGAATTTTCTTTTATATGGTAGTCTGAAAAATCAGTTTTAGGCCATTTTGAGAGGGCCGGAAATAGTGATTTAAGAAAGCGATCCTAATTTTTAACTAATGGAAATGTTTTATGAAGTAAGTGTTCTTTTCGTAAATGTATCAATTTAATGCGTGCTAAGATTTTAAGTAAAAAAAATTATAACTCTAACACGCTACAATGCGTCTCAAACACAGGTAGACAGTAACCTTAAGTGTCATAAATGCAACGTACGTATACATATTAGCGTTCTATTTATATGTAAGAATTTATATCAGTGTTAACCCGTAACTGGAACTCTCTTCTAATCTCTTTATGGTCTGTGTATCAGACAATCATTGTAAATTTTACTAATACATTTGGTTTCATGCTTGCACACGTGTATGGATTCTATTAAAGCACCTTGATAAAACCACATAACAAGTCAGTTTCTGCATCAGCACTTCTCACATAATTGCAGCCGTCCAAATGTTTCTCTTCCCGGGACTTGAAACTAGTGTCGCCAGACCTGCAGTGCGTAAACTTTCTTCCTATCCTTATATCTGAAACAATACCCTTTCAAACGTTCGAGACCTATTTTAAGTGATTGTAACATTAGTACAAAGAGAATAACACATTTATAAAATTGTTTGTACTGTTCTGAAAGCTTCTTAACCACACTGCCTGAGAACCAATCTTGTGTATGTCGCGGTAAGTAAAAATATACACATATGTAGTTTATACATATGTTGTATAATTGAACAACTTCTGCTGCTACGTAGCATAGTATATGTTATAAGGTGCATGTGCGCCTATGCAAGTTTTAAAAATATAGACGTACCACAAACATGTAATTCGTAATTAGCACTTAAAAAAAAATTGTAAAAGTACGAAGGTATTCTTTGTGAAATCATTAGCGTATAAAGTTACAAAGGTAAACTCTGTAATACTACAGAGTGTACCTATATACCGACAGTTCCTGCACTGTAACATTTTATGTAAAATTTAGCAAGGCACTTCTTTGTAGTTGTACAAACTTCTGCGAATGTTGAAAGACTTTCTTTGCAAAATTATTAGTTTACAATGTTACAAGAATTATTTTTGCGAAAAAACTTAGAAAAAAATGGGTAGTCTACCAAAATCATAGGTTCACCGGAAATTACTTATGCAAAGATCACAACTTCTGGAAAGCATTTTTCTGGAATAAAGTGAATATTTATATACATTGCCTGTTTTAAAAGAAATAAGTATTACTGAACTGTACATTGAATGTACGTAAATAAATAAAGATTAAGCAGTACGTAAGTCACAGTGGTCTATGGGTAAGATGCGTAGAATCTAAGCGCGGATATAGCTATTCGATACTTAGCACCTCCAAACCTTTTTATTTTCAAAATAGTTTCATGTAATCGTCCTATATTCAAAATTTTTTTCATAAATAAGTTCAGTGTTATTTATAAAATACAATAGACATTTAAATGTTTTATTTCCTTATTGAAAATACAACTACAAGGCTATTCCTTGTAATTGTACAGGCGTATACTTTGTATTTTATTATAAGGACAACCAGTTCAGTTTTACGAGGTATTACTTTGCCAAGTGGGTTTCCATACATTTTCTTTGTAAAAATACAAAAAAAAATTTACAGTGTGTAGACAGCGTATTTTTACTTAAGAACACTTGAACCCCAGTATTCTTTTACAATGAAAGGATTTCGGGCATTTAAAAACAAACTTATTTTAACGCAAATAGCTTGCCGAAGAACTGCATTATTTCGTCCTAAAATTGAAAATATTACGCAAATAATTATTTTAAATACTCCAAAGACAGGTTATGTATGTATAGGCCTATATATATTTATTTATTACAGTTTTAGGAAAAACTGTTTTGCTCAGCAAAATTTGTGCAATTACGCTTCAGCATTTTTGTCACACATTCTTGTTCAGTTCATATTTGAGACGTGTAAAGAGTAATGCAATCCTCAGTAGCTTGATTTATGAGTGTAGATGAAAAACTGACTCTTTGGTAATTAAATCATTTAAAAGTATCTTTTTGTTTTATTCCTCATGAGAGCTTCTACCGTTCGCCCTTTGTATTATTTGCCGTCTCTTTCCCTCTCGTACTTCCAATTCAAGTCAGGAAGGACCCGCGGCAGGCGTGGCCGGAATAAGAAAACAAAAATACAAGCTGGAGAAAACAGAAATATGTATGGCTTCTCTTTCTGCCGGTGCCTTTTGTTTGCATCTTTACTCTCAGGCGCCTCGGCTCTGCTTCGAGTACTTGCGGCTCTGTGTACAGTTTAGAGGAAGAAAAATAAAACCACTGAATACAATTACTTCTTACAAATATCTCCGAGGGCGGAAGTTGCATTGTGCTTGTTTCTGCCACGCTGGCTAAACTTCTCTTCATTAAGTCACGCTCGCGACTGAGAGAAGAAACAAGCAACATTGCTTTATATCTTGGGGTACTCGCTGCGCTGAGAGAAATGCCAGCGGTTCAAATTTCACACTGTAGAAGCAAACTGACAGGTAATTTGACATCTGGGATTTATTAAAACTCTCTCAGTTCTACACAATATTGCAAAATATTCACTATACATATATGCGTTTCCCTGACATGCAATTTTTTTCATTATTTATAAAAATTACTTAAATTAACTATTAATAATTTAAATTGTACATAGGTCATCCTGCCATACAATTACTTCTTCTGTCCTGCAATTTGCAATCATTAAATACTGAGAGTTAATTAAGCTCAAAAGTAGGTAGATGAAACCATTAAATTAAAAATAAATTAAATTTTTTTTGAGTAAATAAGTAAGACTAATTTAAACTATTTATCCGGCGGGGTAAGAAACCCAAATAATTTTAGTATCATGCAACGCCACTAGTATTAATTATTTGAATGTTTTAGATTTACTCTTAGTTACTTATAAAACAGATTAGTTCTTTCAAACTTTAAGGTCTATGTATTTTCCAGATATCCAAACATTTTTTTTTCATTATATGCTTAACACACCAAACTGTTATTAAAAAAAGTTTTTTGTGATAAATGCATGGCCACATTAGCGTATGTTGTATTGGTGGCTATACAAAGTGATACACTACAGCGTACGCGGCTTCGTCCTAAGCACATGGTGCAAACACAGAGGGGTACGTTTTTCTCAGTAGGACAAAGTTACTCGTCGTTATTGACGGATGGCCTTGAGTAAAGAGATAATAATTATGTAGCGGCAATAATGAAGTGGAGATGAATAGGAGAACACCGAATAAAACCGGTCAGCAAAGGTAAACGTCAATTACATTTCTCTGCTGGTAACATATCGCATGTAAGTTAACCGTCATGGGACTTATGTTCCAAATATTCTTGGTACAATAATTCTTAGCGACTCAAATCATGCCCCTCTTGTCCTGCTTTTAACGTTCCAACGGCTCGAACCAACAAAACAAACTTTTTAAATATCCTTTTAGGAAATTGAATGCATACTGAAGTATCTTAAGAGCAAACAAATTCGTGGATCTGTACGATTACTATGAAAAAAGTTTAATACATAAGTAACAAACCTATTCTAGGAGGTTGTACGTAATATCTATCGGGACCAAACAAAAAAAGTATTTATTGATGTTTCTGAACTTACATATTTCTGCTCCATTGAGACAACCACGCACTCCGTTGGTAGTTATTGTGATAAATTATTTACTTACGAGAGTCACTAAAATTTATGTATAGTGTGCTAATATCAACAAAATGTGTGTTTGATTGAATTTTTTTCCTCTTAGACGTTATAAGTTGAAAATTGTGACAGTGATGATGTGACAAGAAAACTCTACCGTCGTATGCAATTGAGGAAAGCGCACACAGTAAGATACTTCTCGTATATTTTTATTATTGGGAAATATTTCAATCAAGGCCATGTTACGGGATTGTCGATCCCACAAACGTAAAGACCAAATTTTAAAAACAACTATGTTCATGAACACAGAGGTGAAGGGTTTAGAAACCAAAATAATTATTGTGATCTTTGTACAATTCTAGCCATGAGTTCTTATTATTAACATCTAAGTTTTTTTTTGGACATACGCTCGCAATGGCGTGCGTCCAAAAAAATTTTATGTTCTTAATAATTGTGTAGGGCTTAGCCAAAAGTAATCATGTACTAACGGTCATGCTTTTATTTAATCCGAAATACTATATCAATAGAAACAATAATGGAAGAGCACATTATTATTTGAATATTTCCGACGGTAAACTTATTAAAAACACGTCTTATCGCGAGAATATTTTCGTACATTATACTGTAATTGAGATATTTTCATTGCAATAGAATTTAATATATAGATTCAAATTAATAATTTTTTGATGTGGACGATGTGTACTAGGTATTGTTTCGTTTAAGATATTTCTTTTGTGTTGGCAGAATATATATACAATATTTGACAACAATTTTGCTTAAAAAACTACTGATTCAGGGCTTCCTGTGATATGGACATGTTTAGCTACAGTTAAACGTTGATCCCTCTATCCAGCGAACATTAGTGAAGACTTAGAAATCCACACAATTGGTATTTTAGAAGTTTATGGGATGTAATTTGACTGGATGTTTCCTTGTTACTGAACGAAAAGGATTGGTTTAAAATAAAACATGATTTTTAGAGTCATAGAATTTTATCGTTGCACGTTTAAACCAGCCTTCAATTACTTAAAAACATTCATAAGCATGTGTTCATTGGTGTTAATGAATGTTGTTGCAGATGATTACAGGAATGATAAACCACTCTGCGATATAGTGTACAATTCTTTGGCGTTTGGAGATCAGAGCGTATGAGAGACCACGTCTGATCTCGGAGAGTCGCTAGAACTCTCCCTAGTAGTCGGTCGTTCTCTACGAGGGAGACCCGAGGAATTTTCTCGTTAAGGGCCCACAATGAGCATGGGGTGGCAAATCGCCAGCTTGTCGTTAGGGGAGGGGAAAGCTGGAAGAGGGGACCGAGGAGGAATGTTGTTGACGGTGGTAACGACCGGTGTCTGCTACCACAATTACTGTGACGGCAAAGTAGGAGTTCACTCCAAAACCTTATAGTCTTAGTGTCTAGTATAAAGAACAGTTGCACATAAAGACATTGTATTGTCCGAGTCATACGTTTACAAGCAAATTCCCTTCTAATTATTGAAGACCTTTATAACAGGTAAATTCAGTTTGACGTTAAGGCCATAACTTTGATTAGTTGAACCGTGGTACGCACAAAAGAACCAAGTGCAATGGTGATACAACTGAGGAAATCTAGACTCAGAGTTAAACCATGTCATTTAATTAAACAGTTGCTTATTTGGCAGTCTTGCATAACATTATTTATAAAAAGACACAAAAATTATTAATTTATGTGAGTTTTAAATGCGTCTCTTTGCTACTAACTTCACAATAATAAAAAATGGCGCTTGGTTACTCAATGCACAACATTGTTCAGTTGATGTTCACAGTCAATGCAATAGCCACAACGCACTAGTATCATTGGTTCCGAAGTTTAAGCGAGCAAGTTGTTATTAAAAGCAGAACTTTCGCCATAGACTTATTTCATTTCTACGACTAAACTCATAATTTCATTTGTGACTGGAAGTTAAAGTTTCCCATCTGGGATGTCGTATTTTACGTGCTCGAGTCTAAGAAGCTCGGATAGCTAAGTGTGACATGGCATTGGCGCATCACGCTTCACTCCAGCCTCTACGCACAGTTAATGAACTGGTTTGTGAATATAATTTTATGGCGTCATGTTTTAGATAAAATATGTTGTACACTTATCCTTACAAAAATATTTTCAACGAAGTCTACGTGCCTATATAAAGGACCGGAGAAATATTCAGTCCCGCCATTACCACCGGAGACGAACCAAGGTTTAAGGATCGAAATGCGGGATTGTTCAGGATATGTACATATGTTATTTCTTATTAATACATTACTTAGACGTGATTCACGCAGCTTGAGTGAGGTTGGAATAAACGTGTGTCGGATAAATCTCCGCATCTCGCTAGCCGACTTGGGTAGGCAGCCACATTAAAACCGATTCTACTAAGGACGAGGTATTCCAAGGTTTCCGTTTATCGTCATGTGAATATGCACGAGATACCATTTGCCTGTAGTGAAATACGAGCTGCAAATATCTCTAAGATATATTGAAGGCACTAATACATACGCGTGTAATTACCGATTAAGTACACATCACTCATTCTTATAAATTGTCACTTGTAAAGAAGTACGTTAGCAATGTATGGTGTTCTTGGTTAGCATTAAGAGGCATTTGATGCCTTTCTTTTAGACACAGAGATTTATACTGCTAATGTAATAACATTTTAAACTTGTGTATTTTGTAATATGACTGTTTGCAACGTAAATCTGTGGAATTTTATGCATGTTACGATATTGGTTCCGTATTTTAATGCTGTTTATAATTAGACTTAAGGGCGCCGTCTACTAGAATCGTAAGAGGCGCGCAGATCTTTAGCAATCCTGATTTCATTCGAAAACCATTCAACATGTTGTCACACGGTTAGGCTGCGAAAAGCATTTAAGGATCTCAGTACAGGTATATAATTTTGCCATTAACTGTTATCGTTCCTAACAAGTATTTTTTTTAGTGTGAAAGTAACCGAATCGGGGCTTTTGACGCTGATTTTTATGTAAGAGTAATCATTTTCGTCGCGTAAGATAAAATGATAGTGTTGTCGCTGAAAGCCCCATAGTAAAAACGGTTCAGCGGAAACCTTGCACGCTAGTTCAGCGCTTGGCTCGTTGAGGCGACGCGGCATTTGATGCGCGCTTCAAGTTCGACCTTACTGTTCCGTCGCTTTAGAGCCTCTCACGCGCGGGTAGACGGCGCCCTTAAAGAAACTACCTTATTACAGATAGAGGAAAACTGTTATATTTTATATTCGGACCCTTGCCAATTCGGAAAGTACTGAAAATTTTGAACCAACGCTCTTTGAAAACTCTAGCAGCAGTTATGGTGACTGTGTATTATTAGTAACGTGTTTATGTATAAAATGAGTCAAGAAGAGTGTTAATAAACCTTACATTCACAATAAATAACAAAACACTTAAACTATTCTACAGTGATAAGCGTTTGTTTCTTTCAGAACTTCAGAATGATTGACGTTATGGTGAATGCAGTAAAATACATTAAGTTTATTTAAATTAAAAACAAAATAACTTCTAAGCTAGTTTGCTTTCAGAACAAATACTTCCTCACAAAAGACCGTTGCCAGACGGTATGTAAAGTTTTCTCTATTGTAATTTATTTGAGATATTTCTTAGTTTAGGTATATAAAGTCGACATAACTTAGTCAGGCAAATGGTTTGTGCTCATCAGTATATATTGTAGCAAACCTGTAGATTTTAAACTGTGAAAATGTCCACTATAATGGCCGAGAATTTCTTCAAGTAACAGTTCTTGCGATCTTACCAGAACGTCTTAATGACAACTACGTTTTCGCACCCTCCAAGTGTTAAGTCAGGGCGCTAATCTGTTCGCTCGACGCCATCGAGGGCATATATTCTTTTGACGATAGTCAGTGTAAGGATTACACGAGTGAATTAAGTGATTAAGGTCATTTTAGCTCAGCGGTATAAGATCAACGTGGATTTCGTGATTTGAAATACAGAACTTTGAATGCCATGTCTCTCGAAATTTTAAAGTAAGGCATATCGTAACCCGAAGGCAGCATTTTGCATTTATGGTGTTTTAGTTTGACCCTATTATTGTACTATTTTCTTATTGCTACTACAAGTGCAATGAAAGTGAGCATGTCAGTGTGTTGAATGTTTACATACATTATACTTCAATGATTGGTTTCTCTTCGTTGACTGCAGCCGTCAATGTTCTTTATTCCACTGCTCGCAAGCAGGACTTTTAAATACTATTTAGTCACATACATTAAAGTAACGTGAATTGCTGGTGAAGGATTCTGTGATAAATTATGACTGTGTAATCAAAGACATATTTACTTTCGTTTGGTGATCCAAATGAATGTTCTCGTTAGCTGGTGTAATATTTCAGTCTAATACTGCTAGGTTGTTAAATGCAGCACGGAGACATTTTCACTGACTGTAAACGCTTAAAAGCATTCACATAATAACCTGCAGTTCGCAATGAGTAGTATTTTTTATACAATTTAACAACACGAAGCAAATCATTCACTGCATCTCATCACTCCATAATTCAACGATCACGTTGCAAACATCGCATGCACTTAATACCATTTCGTAATTGTGCAACTTTATGTACCGGAGTTAATGTTGATTGAAAATTTATTTTTCGGTTGAACAGCTAAGGAATGTATACTTATGCAGACCACACGAGAACAGCTTTATAGAGCATTTGTTTTAAATAAAATATTTACTTGAGCTACAGTAATGTAGCAAGTGCTGATATCATACAAGGCATATTTTTTACATACTTCAATACATTTTTGGCTTGATGAAAGCCGTCTTTACCGTCTTACTTACAAACGAAAGCAAACTTCAGACAAAGATTTTTTTAAGATTTCCACTAGCTACAGTAAAAGTACATGCAAAAAACACATAATTTTACCCTATTTTACGTATAACTCTTAAAAATTATTATTGCATCGCAAGAGGCATTGAGTTTTGTGTAAAATATACACATTCATCAACTCCAGTGATCCGATACTATACCTAGCCAGAACATTTTTTTCTTTCAAGAAACGCGTTCTTTTAAAATACAAGAGATTTTAACAGGTTTCCCTAAACTAGCTAGAGAATCACACTGAAATTTTTTCTACATTTTTTAAATGTAAATGTCTGTGTATTCTCTATTTTGCACTGTAAATTATTATTAGCGTGTAGCAAAAAGAAACATTCTACTAATACATGAATATTTCTGTGTAAAACTTATCTCACACACATACACACATTATATATATATACATACATACATACATACATACACACCCGCACGCATCAAACACATACGGTTTTGAATAATATCATGCCAATATTTTGGAGGAACAATATTCATATCCAGACGTCCAAAAAATAGGTGTGAAACGCACCTTTTAAACTCTACTGTTCGCAGTACCCGATATGTAGAACATATTGTGCATGATGGATCATATTTCTGTGGAATTCTATAGCCGCTATTATTCGCAAATACATACTAAATGAGTTGTATTTAATTGGACGGTAGTCATTACCTGCGTAACCTTTCCACAGTAAGATGCTCTAGTGCGCGTTGTAATCTCTGTAAGTCATAAGACATGTGTTAGAGTAACGGTGCTTTCACTGGCCTATGATCGTGAAGCATTTCTTGTTCCTCTAAATGTGACGAATGTTACTCCAAAATGACGCACAGTTCTGCAACACATCCTGTATATACACTGTTAACACTGCGAGCAAGCTGTTCGGCAGGCAGACAGCAGAGCTAATCAAACTGCGGCATGTCTCCAAGCAACAATGCTGCATATGAGCTGTGTCTCAGGAGGGAAGTAGCTTGATAGGATCACGCTAGTCTATCCAGCAGTGGTGTAACGTGAATACACGAAGTAGGTTCCTGGTCGCAATGCGCAGGAGCTCTCAATTGTCTGCGATGCCGACACGTATATCACAACCCTGTCTGGTGCATGAGTAATGTGGCTGCCGCAGGACATTGCAGCTGCTTGCATAAGCTTTCCCGCGACTGCAGCGACCCCTGGAGCAAATACGTGGCAAGACATTCCGGCCGTGAACTATATAGTCCTTCTGAATGCTACTTAGTTCCGTACATAAAACATAAGATAAATGGGCTTTACGACTCGTCTACAGCGAGGTCTTTATGTACAGTGAAACGCAACTTGACACAAAAACCCGAACTGAGAGAGGAATCGGCAGTGTTATGAGTCTGGCTTGGAACTCTCAGGGAGCGATTTTTAGAATTAAAAAAAATTTAGTTTATAAGCTGACCCATGTCTTCCCGAAGGCGTGTTCAATGTGTTACCGTATTTCGGAAATAATACATGACTATGTTACTACAGTATTAAAAAACTAGCTCAGATTAAATCAGTTGCACCAGATCAATACAATTTCGACACTAAATATCATTACTCAGCAAAAATAGTCGGGAAATAAAGCTTTTAAACATTGAATGTTTCAAGAGGGTGTTGGAGCTTAATATATTATTAGAAAACACTGTGTTTCTCTAAGTCAATCAGACAAATATTTGAACAGCAATCCTTGAAAACAATTTTGTGCCACATTTTTGAGAAATTGTTTGCCCCACACGCAATTCTGAAGTAATTTTGAAAATTTACTCCCGGCGCTAGAGATTACGTTACGTAAATGCATACTCTGATAAATGATTAGCTCACAAAATTCGCCAAACCTATATTATTGGGATTGTATTTTCGTTTGTTTGTCTGTCTTGACTTCAAGAACCTGGAAACTTTAATTGAGGATTTGATGTTAATTTTGGCACTAGGACTTATCAATTAATTATTTAATCGGAAATACGCCTTACTCCGCTGACAGCTCGCCAGATATTTTTTTTTTTAAACTTAGGTTCGAAGGTTGGCACGCCCTACATTCCTACACTCTTCCGCAGTGCAGATATACTTTGCTGAGTAGAGTACCGTGCGGTACTTTCTCCTATCCTGCCTTCATTTAATATTCTCTAGTTATGTTTTACGCAGTATTTTACTGGCTGCCTCAGTAAAACATGCTTCCTCTACAACCTCCAGATCTCTGACTTTGTTTATTAAGTCATAACCAAGCACAAACTTTTGGTTCATAAAGCTTTATTCTTCTCTAGGCAACATATTCTTGTAGCAATTTGCTGATCCAAGGAAACATTTCATTACATACAGCACTTTGTATTCACGTACATTGAAAAATGACTTCTCACTTATAAATTATTCCAAGGAACCGTTGTAGCTGCGTCTCGCGTTTTAAAACACTCTTAAACGGCTTAGACGGAATTTTGCATCGTACAGTTCAGAAACAGAAATTAGATAGCTAATCGCTCACTAGGTGAAGCTGCGGAGATTAGATTTAATTTACTGTGTCCAATGTACAGTTCTTTACAATGCAATAACTAAGCATAACCTGTGTTTACTTTTTTCATGACTATTACGTCAGTACTTCTTATAAACCAACAACTCGATGAGGTATTTAAAGTGGTTATTATACGTAAATAATGTTCTTATGAAATCACTACAGTACTAACACAGCGAAACTTACAAATTTTAAGCGACACAAATTTATTAGATAATCACAGAAACTGTTTGGAAGAAATTATTAATTGTTACATCTGCACTGCCCTGCTTGTGAAGAATGTAGTAACTCCATAAAAATAAAAATTGTGTTTTTGATGTTGTTGGATTCGTCTTGAAATTCTGCATCACTTATACGCCAAAAAGGCAGTAAAATAAATTGTACACTGGAGTTACAAGAAGAAAACACTTACTGTCTTTGTAGTTTTTCAAAGTTTAACAAAGACAGAAGGCAGTAAGTGCATGTTCCTCATATAACAACAGTAACTGCAATGATATTTTATTAATTAGTAATGTGATATTGATGTTCTTAGCAATACTATAAACCACGCAGAAACTTTTGGTACATTTAAATATTTATTTGTTCAATAATGTAAACACACATTATTTAAAAATAATATTTGTTTTGAGTAAATAAGGCAAATTTAGATTTTTATTTTTTTTTTCAGAAATGGAATACGTTTGCACATTAATAACATATTTGCAAACTTATTCAAAATTGATAAATGTATGGGATTTAGACATAACTTTAACTTCTTTCTTCTTAATTGTGCTGTTGCTGTGATTACTGCTTTCTTCCTAAGAAGGGCATACAGTCTTCTTATTAAATCGTCTGCGATACATTGTAAGAAATATTCTATAACATTATTACTAAAACACACGTCACACATTGACTAAGTTGCTCGTTGACTAAATTTTACACACTAGACAGTAAAATAGTGTCGCTAGGTAACTATTCCGTCCAGTCACTTTCAGGTAACTATCTAATTACAGGGAGTTGTGAGGTTGTTGACGGGCTTCCACTGCAGCTGCTAACGAGGCCAATCAAACGAGTCGTAACGGTCGACTACGTACATTCTACTGGCTCCCCTCACCAAACTCTTCGTCTGCACAGGGTTCAGTGTCTTCCTCGGGCGCCTGTGGCAACACGTCTGTGATGTGTCGACGCCAGAGTCGAAAATGCTGAACATTATGCGTGTTTGCTGAGGTTGGTTCTGCTCCGAGGAGCGGGTCGGTTCACGCACATTACGGAGAAGGAACAAGCATTTCGTGGAGAGCCTATCATTTATCATCTCTCTCCATGAAACCTACTGGAGTCACAGTGGAAGTAGCCGGAAATGTTCTCAAGTTCAAATGTTGTCAGCAAATGGAATGGTGCACTTAGATCTAACAACAAGGAAAAAGTCCTCGCTTGGTGTGTGAACAGTGTTTAGCTGATCCTGAAATGTTTCCGATAAGATTTCCACGTCAGCTTGTTTCAATGCCTATTAACTAAGGCCCGGTAGTTTTCACGGAAACATTTTTGCCCCACTTTATTTTAGTGTGTAACGTGCACACGTGCAGCTCAACTTTATGGCTATTGACAAAGCTTTCTTTTTTGTGCAGAGTCGTCATTCATTAGACTGTGCTAATCAGTACATGGATAACTGTGACACAACACGTCTGTAATTTGCGGGATTAACTTTCACACGTGGGCTGTTACGTCATCCAATCACTGACAACATAGCAGAGATACAGGTGTGCACGTAAGACGCTGAAACAAAGTGACGCGAAAATCTTTTCGCGAAAACTACCGGGCCCTACTAATATCTACATACGCTGCATTGCTTTATGTTTATAGGCAGTGTATTTTATTGCAGAGGCATCGCTTATTTGACTCTTCCAATCAGAATATGGTTACTGAGACACCGCACGTCTGTGATTGGTCGCTAGAACCCCCGAGACATGTGAGATTTAAACATCAATTCACAATCTGTAGAGATGATGGTTTATCGCGGGAAAAGTTGACTGTTTGCTGGATTTCAACGTACGTTGAGCCTACCACAAGATTACTGGCTTTAGCTTATACTTGGAGCTGTTACCCTATTTGACTGAGCCAATAAAATCCCGATATTGTAATATTTGGTGTCCTGTATTGGTCTACAAGCAGCTACGTTGTGTCAGTGTTTTCAAGGCTATGTTGGTACAAAACATTTCCGCGATATACCATCATCTCTAACAATCTGATATAAATACCGGTGAAACTGTCATAAACTTATGTGAGAGGGTTGTAAGGCCCTCTAGCAACGAGGTCTTAACAGCCTATGAGGGTGCAATGAGGAGGAGGGACACCATACATGGCAGAACCAGGATTCGAACCCCGGACCTTTCACACCGTAACCCGGCGCCTTACCGACTAAGCTGCGGAGGCTGGTTCATAAACTTGCAAACTCACAGCAAATTTTAGAAATGTCACGTATGCACACGTCGGATCGTGTAAAATATTCCCACGTTCACGTCCGCCATTGAGGATACAAATAAGGGAATCAGCATACTTGTATCCGTAACACAAAACATTTATCAATCATTAATTTTTCTACGATTACCTTGTAACAATTAAAAAAAAAGTTTAATAATACCTCAGAAACTAAGAATTTCTGGACCTAAGTTTAAACTGATTTTTATCTTATTTTTATGTTTGGAACCCACGCTTCAAGTTCATAAAATTACATCTGAAACTGGCTGAAATTTCTTCTTAAATTTCAGCAGTCTTTTTTTAAAATTCGTTTAAGTGTAAAGAAAGTTTTAGATCGCCGTGAACATTTTGGCGTAACGTTCGTCCTGCAGGAATGTTCGATCAGTGATGTATAGAATAAGTTTATGTTAATTAATGAATGTATAATGCATCAAAATAACGCGTAGAGTTATTAAAACTGAACATGTTTAACGACAAAGTTTTAGGACCAACAAAAAATACATAGACATATTCTACTTTGAAAATGTAATATCAAAACCGCCAAAGTAGTTGTCCTGCTTTCGTATGTTTGCTTGCAAGGATCTAAGAGCAGGAGCGTTTCGCCAGCGATGAAGTCACTCAGCCGCCATCTTGTAGCTTGTTATATTCCAAAAATTGCCATTTTTACCCTGAAAAATATCTGAAGTTTTCCTAAGTTCCTCCAAAATATCTCGTTTCCTCTCAGATATTTCCCATTTTTCTCTCATCTTTACAAATAATCGTACAACCCTGTTGATATTATCTCAATGCGGAGAGATAGCGCACATTTTCCAAGCTCATAGGCATATGGTACATCAATATTAATCTATATTCTTAATTTTAACTATAACATAATTATTTATTTACTTTAATTTTAAATTTTATTATTTTTACGTTACACTAACATTGTTGTACTAATGAAGTTTGTAGCTTAGGTCTCCAGTCTGCTATGTATAAATCAGTCTTTGTAAATATTTATGCAATGGATAGCGTGGTCGGTAGCGTGCCGGCCTACGGTGCGAGAGATCCTGGGTTCGAATCCCGGTACTGGTGTGGATGGTTGTGTTGTTTTCTTAGGTTTAGTTGGTATGTTAGCCGTCCCTCACTAAGCCTGACAAGTGCATTAGGCCGGGAGATGTTAATAAACCCCCTAAAACAAAAATAAATAGTTTTGGTAAATAATTGCAGTTTTAATTTCTCAAAATTTAACAGTACACTTACATTCAAATAATGATAATAGTTAAAATCCCTGTTGTTAGTCAAACGTTGTTATTAGTTATAAGACGTAGAACATATATTTATTTAAATAATAATTATACATATGCACCCTTTTGTAAAATTTATTTATTTCCAATGTTTACTATTTTAAGCAATGATCTCGATATAGCCAAGGCAATTCCATAAACTTCAGTTTCCTTTTTTTTTTTTAATTAGATTTTTATAAAATATTTTTGTATAAAATACTTAAATGAAGAGGATCACTATTCGCCCTAAATGATCACAAACATGTATAGCAGAGCAGATATCATCCGAACGGCTTCATTCTCACCACGCAACTAACTTGTTCTTGTGTATCCATACAGTTTATATTTGACCACCTCTCTTCTCTAGAAACCATCCACCCCACCCAACCTCCACCCCTTCTCCACATATTTCTCACCAAAAATATTTTGTCAGGTACATTTTAGGTTTAATTTTTTTTTAATGTGTTGTGTGTAGGTTTAAGTCACGTAAAATAAAATAAAAACTGCACGTAGAAACAGCGATAATTCATGATGTAGTGTGCACTACTTGGAAACAGATAAAATAAATAACATTTCTGGACTCGGTGATAATAATATAAGTGTGTAAATGGACCATCTTAAATATAATTTGCCTTTGTGTATGGTGTAGTTCACAGACCGAAGGAAATGCTTCTCACTGAGTCACATCCACCGTCAGTATTGGAGGATTGTTTAGTAAGTTCACATAAATAACTTTTGAAATTATTATATTAATCAATGTTTAAGAAAAAATTTTTAAACTTCACGACAGAACATAATTTTTATATTATTGAATAACGACAGCAATATACCGTATCAACCATAACGTCCAACTGTTTGTGGTTAGTGGTAACAGCTTCAGATAAGCTGCATTGAGAATAATAATTAAATGAATGACAAAATTACTGATGCTAACGTTAAAATGCAGGTTACTAATATTTATCTCACTAAATTATGTAAATCTAACATCCGATTGTAAAAATGTTTATGTTTTCTTTCAGCAAAGTGATAACTGTTTGCTAAAGGCATCAAATATATTGAATTTATCAGTTGACAGACTGAAGTGTATGTTGTAAATTAAAAAAACAGTGCAACATAACCGTAGAATAATAAAATATCACACAATGTCAATCGTTTCAGTACATATTATTACAACGAGTTTCCGCACAACAAATGTAACGCAACTTTATTAAATATAACGGAACACAACGCAATATAGCGCAACGCTGTGCAGTAAAAAACATTGCGACGAAGAACAACTCGGTACATTGCTGTCCAATTCAACACACAGTTGAATACAATTAAGTTTATCACAAATGAATGCGAAACAATGTATCGCAAGTAAATGCAAAACAATTCAATATATCCAATGTATAATTTACTGACTGTCCCGTTACGGCTTCGCCAGCGTGTACTATTGAAAAGAGTAACTAACTTTTAATTACATATTAATTTATGGTGTTACCAAATACTCTGTATGTCTTTAATTTGCGAATTACCTTAAATTGGTTTGTATATTTTTATATACGCAAGCTTTATAGAAAAGAGCGTGTATCCTGAAATTACTTTTTACTTATTTAAGTAAGCTTCACTTTAAAGTAAAATCCACCTTGATATCTCAAATGGTTCAGGAGATACGGATGATTAACTGAAAGAACGTTAAATATTTTTTACCGGCTTTCAAGGAAGAATTTTCAAAAATCCTGAAACTGCTCTTTAGACAATTACCGTAAAACGGGGTAATTAGGAACACTGGGGTGAATAGAAACAAAATTAGAAATACATTTCTAGCTGACACCTATTGCTTAAAAAATTTATAATTACTATAAAACTACTGTTTCTACACGGTTTTAACTTGCCTATCTAAAAAAAAAAAAAAAAAAAAAAAAAAAAAAAAAAAAAAAAAAAAAAAAAAAAAAAAAAAAAAAAAAAAAAAAAAAAAAAAAAAAAAAAAAAAAAAAAAAAAAAAAAAAAAAAAAAAAAAAAAAAAAAAAAAAAAAAAAAAACAGAATTAATACTGAAAGTGTAGCTTTACAATTGTGATTGTATTCACCTCAGTGTTTCTTATCACCCGGTTTTACGGTACACGACACCATTCTGGTGCATTGATCACCACAATATATTAAGTGGTTTAAGAGAAATAGAGGATTTGTTGAAAACACATTTTACGTCTTTTATCCCCTTAGTTTCCGAATTTCGAAAAATCGAAAATTTTTTAAAAAACATACATTTGCTTAGGCAACGTTTTCAAGTAAAACTATTTACAATATATCATCAGGCTATAGAGTTATCGAGAATTTCGCGAAAACACCTTTTGCCCCTTTTCATCCCTTTAATTTTCGATTTTCGAAAAATCCTTCCTCAGTGAGTGCCTAGGCCATGAGGAGAAGCTAAGCTGAAAATTTCACGTTTCTAAATCCAGCTGTTTGGGCTGTGCGTTGACGAGCGGATGAATGAGTGCGGCACTTCATTATGTATAGAGAGATTTAAGTTACCAAAACGTATGTGTTATCTAGTATCTCCCGCAAGAAATTCCTAAGTATTTTTCAATTATGTTTTAATCGGTGAAACTATCCACATTACTATTCTGTTAAAATCAAAGCACCCGTATGATAACTGTGTAATCTTTAATAATGTTACCCGCGAGGAGTAAATAAGTTTTACATTAAACAAAGTTTGGAGAAGATCGTATAGAGTGAATCACAGGGGTCAATAACCGGGTATTTTTTGTTCATTCTTGCTAGAGAAAAGTTTAACTTCGTCATCTAGCATAATCCGGTACTCCAGTGACAGTCAATAATAGGGTCTGGTAGCTGTGTATAAATAGTCAACTGTCGCTTGCTTGAATAAAACTGTTGGGAGTAAACTGAGTGTGACTGAATGAAAAAAATACTTCAGCTTCGGTAGTAATTCCTACGAGTGATTTTAAAAAGCACCACACTGATAAAGCAAAAGAGTTTTCCCAATGTAACTTTCAGAAAATTAAAACTATCTGTATTTCAAAGTTAATTACTGTGACGTGTGTTTGAGCAGAACACGAGTTATGGACGACTTCAAGCAGTCGTGTTCGTCTGCTGCGGAAGCTGGCCACAATGGCCGCGCACAGATGCACGTGAAAGGATTCTGGAACCGCATCTCCGGGAAAATTGCTTCTTGTCTTGACGAGCGAGCGGGCGATATTGGCGGAATGCGATCATTCAACATCTCGCCGGCTGAGCGCGACACATCACCGTTTCCGAGATAAGCTATGGCGGCGATTATTAAAATTTTCCACTCGGCAAGAACATCCCTTCCATATATCTCGACATGAAGATATACTGATACAGCCACGCTTCCATCGTTGACGTTTAATGCAAGCACTCGCCCCTATACGCCTTACATATATCTCCCTGCTGAAGGGATTCATCACTACAGCCACTTAGGCTGCGCACTTTAGACACTCGCCACCTTCCAGCTGGCGGCCATAACAGGGTGACACAAAATTTCCTTCTCGAATTGAGACCACAACTACAACCACGAAAAAACACAAAACCCTAAGAAAATTACTTCTAGATGGTTTAACGAATTAGTGAATCTAAATAAAAATGTATATCCTCATTGCTTTAATTCAAAATGAAGAACTCCAATGACTTCAAGACAAACTCTTATGTACACTTATGCAATACCAGAAGCAGGAGAAATTTTCTTCTCCCTACCACCGGTTTAAATTATTCCAAAAGGTTTTTACTTCTCAAGAAAAATGGGTTTTCAAGAATCGACCAACTGACCTTAAATAATGAAGTAAAGTTTATACTAAGGAGTTTAAAGTTAACCCAAAAATATTTCTAGATAAAATATTTTACGGCTGTGTTTACTCCAAAAATACATCACATAGTAAAACCATTAAAAAATTCTAAAGTATTTGGTTCAAGACATAAATAAAAAAAATTTCAAACCTGGCAATAATTGCATGAAACATTACACACAAGAATGTATATTGACGACGACGTCACACGCACAATATAGAGAGACAGACGTACGAAAACAACTTTATTTCATTTGTGTATACAAATGCATTGGTTTTTGCTAAACGTGACTATAATTGTATGTGTCAGCGTAGAGCTGAAACGGCGTATGTCCGAAAATATTTTATCCACAGGGATCGGCGTATGCTATGAATTGTGTTGTTAAAGTTGTGACAACGTGTACAACTAATATATCAACACATTTAAGGTTGCATATTGCGAATTTTTATTTTTGCTCAAAAATATTTATTATTTAATATCACAGAACAAGCATTTTTACTGCACCCAATAAAAAAATATTAAAATTATTATTTTTTAATATTGCAATTCATGGTGCGTACTCTAACAATGTTTTGAGTTAGAGGGAAACAAATATGAAATAATATTCGCATCTAAATGGCAAAATAAGTATAAAATTATTTTACCGCAAAATTAAAAGCTTTGTTATAAAATATAGTTTCACTAATGGCAACTACTGATGCGTCATACCAGAAATACAACTATCTGAAGTCATTACGTATATTGTACATTTTGCTATATATATATATATATATGTGTGTGTGTGTGTGTGTGTGTGTACATAATTAATTATGATATGAAATAAAACCCGGGTTCCACAGCGGGCGTTCTGAAGTGTGTGCGAACTTCCCAAGTCTTCACAAAAGTCTAGGTATTGTTGCTGCAGCTACCAATTCTGCTGTCGGAACAACAAAACTTCAATCAGGTTAAACAATATTGACACTATTCCAGACGCCGTGAGTTATTTAACAAGGATTTTTCTTGGTTTTCCGGGAATCAATTCCAGTATATATGTTATGTATGAGCGTAAAAGTAAGGGTAGCGGTATTTAACCTCCTAACACAGTTTCCTGTGAATACAGTCTATGGATTAGTTGGAATAGTTTAATGGTGAGTGTGTTGGGGTTAAGCAAAATAAGTGTGTGTTCACTTCTATGTGTCATTATGACAGGAAATGTACAAACTGATGGCCGCTGTGTGCTCTGCATATGCGTATGCGATGGTTCATATTGCTTTGTACACGATGTAACACGGCCGGCAGGACGGAGCGGCATGCAGCAGTAATGTTATTAATAATAACATTACATTATATTTCACCTATTTTAACTTTCTAAACGAGATCGGACTTCTCCTATGAGACAGGACATATGGAACATCCTGTATACTTGTTCGTATAAAACGTGTTACAAGATATAACAGTGGTCAGTACTACCCTAGACTGGAAGCCGGCCTGGGTATATGGTGAGGTGAGGTTGAGAGGGTTTTACGGCAAGTTATCAACGAGGTCTTCAAAGCCAATGAGGGTTAAATGCCGTGAACGGGCAACACAAAAGCCATGTCTGAGGCAGGAGTCGAACCCAGGACCTCTCGCACTTTAGACCGGCTCCTAGCCTACTACGCTATGGAGGCCGGCGCGTGTGAGCGAGTTTACTCGGCTGAAGATGACCGAGTAAGTAATTTTAAAGCCACGATGTTTGAATAAATTTACAAGAAACGATTACAAAATTAAACTAATTTCCGTTGGACTTTCGTGTAAGCACTGAGCTATACATTGATTTAAAAATATCTAAACTATAACGTAACTCTAGCATCTTCTACCGTGTTACCATCTGTGTGAAGGTGTTGGTGTGAGTGCGTGTTTAAAATTATGTTCAAGTAATATTTTAATAATAGACGTATAACTTTGTTTCTCTGTTGAATTTAATAAGATTTTCTTCAAGTCGATAATACGAAAAAAAAGTACTTATCTATTTTTTTTTTTGGTAAAAATAAAATTATTCTACTGTAAAAAAAGCCAAAGAGCGACATTATATGTTCATGATATCTGCTCCCTTTTAGAATTAATAATAGTATTATAAAAACAGTGTTAATAGAGACTCGTGACCTTGATATAAGCATGATTAATATAAAGTTTCGGTGTAACGTTAGAGGCGTGTTATCTCTGTTAACCTCCACGCCACTTTACTTGAGCGATGCGTCAAACAAACCTGCCGGCTTATCACGCGGAGAACGAGCTGGCGCTTGACGTTCTAAAAAAAGCCAGTTTCCGCTGGCGACAAGAGCCGAAGCAATCACCTCGCTTCCTCGTCGTCTCTTCGCCAGCCAGCGGCTCTTTTCGCCTCATCCGGCGCTCTGCTAGTTACCATGCAAATTACCGAGGCGACAAACAATATTGGCACTCTGCGGTTTCCTTTGTGCCGCCGCGGGCAAGCGTCAATTGTTCCCCGGCCTGTCTGCTACACAGACGTTGAGACCACGGCTCCTAGCTCTGCTTATGGAAGTTTCGCCCTTACGGCGTGTGCAAGTACGGCATGCATATATTACTTTATACTATATCAACTATATTATTATATGCCTTGTGTTGTAGAGCAATAGTTAGTTAACAAAGATGGCTGCTCCCATTAAAACGCTGCTAGAACTTTGAATATGAAATCACGTTTTGGTATTTTTATTTATATAGATGGCAAAAAGTGTTGTTCATGATGACTTAACAACGTTTGTGTTGCAGAAATATGTAGATTTTTAGTTTTTTAACAAAATGGACAACCAACTTTTATTGTATTAGCTCAAGTAGCAAAATTGTTCGGGAACTGATTTGGAATAACATTTTAAGTAAATTCATTACGTAACATTGAGTAAATTATGTATTGTAACTTAAAATTTTGGTCATTTCTTAAGATGTACGTGTTTGTTAGAATTTCTGTTGTTAATTCGTATTGTCACAATATATTGAATGAATCATAATTTTTAAATTTAAAATTTAGTAGTTTAGATTTAAGCTTTACTGAAGAAATGGGTTACAATCGTCCGTCTACATGCAACACAAGACGGGGAAACAAAATTGATTTTGATTGTATTCCCGTATATAAGCCATTGTTGCACCGCAACATCAGTGACGTACCATTTCAAAAAATTCAAGCAATTTGGTGAAATAGTTATATACAATTATGTGCTTGGTCCTTTGCATTTCAATATTATTTTATTACAAATCAAGTATTCCATCACTGGCTAGTAAGTCCAGGAAACTCGAGTGTTATCAGTAACCAATTAAATACCATAATACAAACTACCAAATTAAAGGAAGAGAAATGTAAATAATGGCGTATTAAAAAAAACTATAATTTATTGTGAGACTTACGTTAAACATGTATCACCTCATTTCACAACTGAGAAATTAATATCTTACAAAATTACCCAAGAATGGTATTATCATATTTTAACAAGGTATGTAATTTTTTATTCCAGAAAATGATTTTATAAGCTCTGCCAGACTTATCTTCTGTCGTTTTCGGCGAAATTTTTGTCATGCCTAGAGAAAGTTTGGTCTATGAACGTAATTAATTATTAAAGGATATTTGTATATAATTATAATTTATAAATTAACAACACTAAATAATTTATTACAAAATTTAAAAATTTGACTTTTAAAAACAATTGTAAACGGAAGGTGTAATTCATAAATGTCAACAAAACCAATTGAAACAAAATGACCTGTAAAAACGTAAGTAATTAACAAAACGAAACAAAGAATTTAAAGTCTGAGTATATTAGATTTGAAATATATATATTTGGAATTTCACAGCATCCTTGAAATATTATTATTAATTCCAATTTAGTCAAAAGTTGTATTATAGACAATTTAAATATAAATGCTTGTGTTATGTAGGTTTTTAAGATATAAAATTTGGAAAATTATAATACTCAGTTTTGTAGAGAAACTATTAGTTTAATGTTTTCTGCTCTGTCATAATTTACTAAACTGAGGAAAATACGGACGTTATAAATACCTTTATTATATGGATGAAAGTATTTCTTAGAGGTTTTATTTTAACTGTTCCAGAAACGAGAATAGCTTAAATTAAAGAAACTTTTGTCAATTAATTACAATGGTAGTAATAATTAAAGTTTTTTTTGCAAATTTTTTAATTGCTGTAAATATTCTACGAAAACAAAAATAATATTGCGATCTTTTCATCTTCCCGTGTTGAGTCAAATTACAAACGGGGCCAGACACTAAACAAGCTCTGTTGCAGAACAGCTTCTGAAGTAAGTACACTGCCATCACAAAGAAAACTTTAATGCCCACAGCCATGCACGAGAATGATTTTATTTCTTTACATTTCAGAAAATATTATTTTTTCTTTAAGTTAATCGTTTAAACAGTAGAATTTTTCGCAATTTTCTCAGTCTGCTATTTATCGCAATAATTTTAAAATGCACTAAAGTGAAATGCTGCCATAACTTATTTTCTGCCATCTTTTTCAATCTGGTCACAAAATTGCTTTAACTAAACCCCCTTAGTAATTATAATTTAAGTATATTTTCGGTACGTATTTTTTTACATTAAATACAACAAATTTTTTCAATACGATCCACCATTGTTCAATCAGATTAATACGTTAGATATGACAACATAGTTGCGCCGTCTTTCACGTTAAAGGAAAACTCATAAGATATTAACAACGGTGTAGTAATACAATTAATAAGCACGTAGAACTTCTCATTACACAGTTGAAAAAAATTTAAAATTGCTATTAAAGAAAGAAAAATTTACCCCAGGTAGTACGAAAAATTGTTCACGGAAATAAAATAGAATCAAATTAAGAAGGCTAAATACATTTCTAAGACATTAACGTACTTATTAAAAACGAAAGGAAATAAATACCTGTGAGCGTGTGCCTGTGTGTGACTTATCAATCAAGGAAACATGGTAAAATGTAATGATAAAGAGTAAGTGAGTTGGCAGATAAACAAAATATCAAAGGCTTTACAATTCTACAATATGCTACTTGAATCACTAAAATGTGTTAAGATGTCACCATACATTTCTTAACGTCATATGTGAACTACATTTTCGATTAAACATGCAGAGCATAATGCGTTGTCTCAGGTAAATTTTACTTCTAGACAAGTCTTGATATATTTAATTTTGGCAAAACAAATACTTACATAATATTACTTTTAAAAACCTTAGCGAAATAAATCTCCTTTAACCTTAAGCCCTTTTATCATGTTTAGTAATTAATTTTGTCAAGACGTGCAGTCAACACTTGCAGTAAGTTCTTAATAATAAACGTTATATATTTTTTTTTTTTACAAATGCCCACTAACACACATATTTACTGGACTATTGTAATCATTTGACATTGCAGCACATGGGAACGCTTGTAGGCATGAATCATTTTCTTTTATAGTTTTCAAACAGAAATATGTTCACTGGCTCCATAACAGAAATGCTTATAAACATATTTAGAGTGCGGGTAAAATATTTAGTGAAATTATTTTGGACGAAAGCTGTTGCGGTATATTACTGAAAAGGCCTATGTTCACAATATTTAACTAAATTATATAAATCTATTAGCTGGCCGTATTTTATGAAATTCGAAAATTAAGGATATGAAAAGACCAATATATCTTCACTTAACTTCACTGTTCCTTCGTGTAAAGTTAATTCTACTAGATTACACCTTAGGAAGATCAATGTTAAAAGTTTGTCACAGGGAACATTTCTACCGCTTGAGCGCTGGTATATGTAAGGATGACAAACTGACTAATCACAGAGCTTTCCTGAATTTTAAGTTACATTAAGTTGATGATTTAAAACGCGAAAGTGTTTTTTTTTACTTTAAGTTTAAATAAAATGACTTATGTCATTTTCAAACCTATTTTAATTTAATTTTAATAAGGTTTCGTATTTTTCTGGTCCCTTAGCGACAGCAAGGAAACTAGCGGCAGAAAATTTCCCTGTGCCAAGATCTAACGTAAGAAAACATATTTTTTATGAAACATGCAGTGGAATGAACCTTACCTCGGGTAACACTGCTGTTCCCTGGAATGATATCTGGCGGACGTTGAACCGGGGAAGTCGGTGACGACGGAGATCAGTTTTCGCGCCGAGGGCGGTCGTTAGCGTGCGTCGTCGACCCGTAGCGTGGATCTGGCCGGGGTAAGAGTAAGCAGGATAAGACGCCTAGATAAACTCGGCGCTGCTCATTAAGAACTTGGTCGAGGGCGCCTTGTACCACGCAGCCACACTGCCTAAGACGGCGGGTCTGGCCCGCTGGTATCGATTGTGACGTTTCTTAGCCGAGGACAAGGGGGTGCGAGATACAAGACTCCCCTAAACGAGACTCGAGTACACCATTAAATCTTCCCCTCTCCCAATTACAACAACCTTAACCTTCTTCCTGGCGGTTGTGCCACTACACTCTACCCACTTCCTCTTTCACCGTCCGCCCTTCTTTAACGGTTTCTCGTCCCCATCTTCGGCTACGTTCAGGTGGACAATGCTTGTTCATTATCAGCGCAGGAAAAACTACGTCTTTCGTTCTTTGTAAAAGTCGTGAATTAGTAACTTAGGGTAACGTGGAAGTATCACACCACATCACATTAGATTTCGCATTATCATACATAACTGCACAACTTCAACTATTATTTCTACGATTCCTCTTCTATACAATTATAACTGATACAGTAACATTGAATGAATTTAGAGAGAGCAGGACGAAATGCAACTTTAGAGATCTTGATAAAGTTTTACTATAATATAAGTTTTCGTTATCGAATGTCTTCTGAATGTCTACAGTAGTAGAATTTTCAAACCAAAACATTAAAAATAAAATTCGTATGATCTAATTTTGGTGTTTTTGTCCCGTATATAACAAAAACACACCAAAATTAGATCATACGAATTTTATATTTAATAATTTGGTTTGAATTGTGTACTAATGTAGACATTCAGAACACATTAGTTAGAGAAGACATATATTTTAATAAAACTTTAACAAGATCTCTAAAGTTGCATATATACATGTATATGTATATATGTGTGTGTGTGTGTTGCTCCTTTGCTGACAATACGTACTTATCGAACCAACCGTAATAAATGGAGAAACAAAACTAAGGCCGTTGTTTCAAAGTGTAACAAATTCAGTGCTGGATGAAGTGTTATTGGGTACAGAAAAGTTAACATCGTTGAAAAATTCAGGTAACAATAATGGCGACATTGGAATATTTGGGAGTAGCCTAATTGGTTCCTTCTGTTTCTTTCACAAATTGTGTGAACTTTTAAACTTACGAATTTTAAAGGCATATTTAGCATCAACCATTCAAAACTGAAAAAAAAAGAGTCCTACTTAAAAGTTGTGCAGGATTACTGTTATATGCGCAATTTCGGTTGTTGTATTTGTTATGTACATCTGAAATACGGTTTTATACTTATTTTTTTCAAAATAACAAATGAGCGTCTAATAATAAACACAGTAATCGTTTAAATATTTTTATATGTTATTTAATGTAGATCACTTTTGTGTGCAAGAGCTACCATTACAATTAATTTATTAAAATTAATATTTAAATTATGCTTTCCTATTTAAACTATGATTCTTGTAGCTGGATACACAGAGAACTTAACATCGATGTCTTAAGAGGCCGTTCCAGTGTTTCAGGCGCATGTATGCAACCCGTATTAACCCCATTTAAATAAAGGATACATTTACCATCACTGTCAAAATTGTAGCATTACACATATCAACTTCAGCTTCACAGTTTGTCAAAGTAACTGTAGTTCTTATTTTCACTGCGTTCGCCGAAGTCAACTGTAAATAATGATTGACAACAAATTTTACAGAACATTTTTTTACCACGTTCATAATGTAATCGTTTGTTACACTTGATTTTGCGAAACGCAGCTAAAATAATATTGACTATGTCTTTGATAAACTGCGAAGGTAATGATGATATGTGAAATACTCTTATTTCTATAGCGATAATAAAATTAGCCTCGATTTATACGGGGTTAATGCAGGTTGTATACATGCGCCTGAAACACTGGAACGGCCTCTTAATAAGCATTTATGCCGAGCGAGGACACGCCATAGTAACATTCTTGACTCGTGATCAAGAGAAAGCAGGTTCGAGTCCCAGCCTTATCCATCCTTGTTTCTATTTTCCATCGTTTCCCGACATCGTACCAGGCAAATACTGCGATGTTACAATAACAAGTGCCATGGTGTAACTGCTCCGAGTTCCTGGCTTTGTCTATGTGCGTCATCGTCTTTAATGACCTCGCTGTCTACGCGACATAAAGCCACATTAACTTACCTAAGTGTTGACGTAGAGTGAGTCGGAACGTAGGACTGCAAAAGGGGGGGGGGAATTGGTAGGAACCTAGCAAACACTCAGCACTCGTTACGTTACCCAAGTGCGAAAATCTAGATTAATTCGGTTAGGAATCTTATCTTGATCTATGTTGTCGACCACTACACTATACTGTAGGCCTATCAGTAAGTTCAATAGATTACTCCTATATAATCAACATATTTGCCTTGCTGTTGTTGCAGAATGAAGAAGCACTGTAAGAAAGTTATACTTTGTTTCATATAAATATCGTAAAATTTAATACGTACTTATAAGCGATAATTTTTAGTGTTTCGCGATTCGTTGCACCATGCAAAACAATCTTCGTAGCATAAATAGTGAAACGGACATTTCCGGCTCGTTTTAGAACTAAAAATGTCATGTATTTTGCCACAAATTACAAATTCTATAAAAATATTGTCCGTAAGTAGCTGTCAAATTTTACCAAACTATATGAAACATAGTATAATTTACATGACTCAAACAAGTCACTTGGTATATTAACTGATAAGTTTTACAATGCAAGTGCTACGCGTGGAATGCTTATATGTTAAACGTGACAGTTTATTGACATAAGTTCCATCGCGACAATTACGACGAACAATTAATAATTGCTTTGAATGCACGATGACCCCAATTTCAATTATTGCCTTGACAATGTATGATTAATGTGATGGGGAATATGGTTACTAACATTTTTGCTGTTATATAGTTATTTGCCGTTCAGCAATTCAAGTTTAATTTAACTGTTTGTTCGTCTCTTATTTAGAAAACAATCAAATTCGTCATACATTTAGTGCGTAACGACATAATTACCTTTGAAATGGACATAAAATTGTACTATTACTATTTAAAACAACGTATTTTTAACGCCTACACCATTTTAAATTGCGCACTTACATTCATAACTCAAACCAGACACAAAAACACATTATGTAGTCACTTGCAGCAACAATAAAATAATATGTAAGGAATGACAGAGGATCTGGAATTGGTATGCACACGTGTAACGGACTTTAAACGACGTTTCCAAAGATACATTACTCAGACCCGTTAGACAATATTCAAATAAATGTCGTCTACCCGAAGCACTGCACACAACTCGGCAGCACTGCTTGATGGCTACCTTAAGACCATTTTAAGAAATATTTTTGTTTCGGCTGGGATGTGGAACAGGATTCCTAATTTCATTATGCCGGAATTTTGTGGATGAAGCCCATTGACGGAAAGTATGCTTATTTGGATTTATTTACTTGGACATACTCTATTGCGAAATAAATGACTGTCAAAAGAAAACTAAAAATAATACAAGAAAACATAAATAAGCAGAGTATGCTTTAGTCATCAGGATACATACACAACATGAAATTCCAAAACTGGAATCTGGTCAGTTAAAACAAGGAAACAAACAGAAAATAAAAGAAATGACAAGAATATAAAAAATAGCTAAGCTGACATGCGACACAACGATGAGTCGAAAAAAAAACACAAACAGAAATACAGCAAACAACACAACGATGAGACTAAGCAAAACACAAAGATGTAGGACACAAACAGAAAAAACAACAAACGACACAAATGATGAGACGAAACAAAAGAAACAACTGGTAATGCTGAAATATATAAAGATACTCGTGGACAATTACGGTGCTAGTATTATATTTAGTGCGGAGATTAATGTTTTAGTTAGTTCTGCTATAAATATACAGAGCAACAACCCAAGAATAACTAAAGAATGCACACTTCGTCATGATAAGAAATTGCAAAATATTGTTCTTGCAGAAATTGTGACATGAACAAGTGGTAGCAGCTAAAATTTTAACCAACGCAAAAAAATCATAGTGACGTTTACTAATTAATTAATTTACCAATAAACCACCAACTTACTTCATTCTCAATTAAAAGTGAAAGTCATATTTTGCGGGCATATTTCTGGAAAATTACCTTGTTCCAAGGCACGACAGCTTTATTAATTAGAGATGGAAAACTTTTTCGTAGTGTGGATCTTAACGATTTCCTTCGGCAAGGTATATATGTATGTACTTTTTTTTAAGAGCGCGCGAGGGTAAGGAGACAACTTCTGTAGTACGCAGCAGGGAGAGATCCCATGAAAGTGAAAGACAAAGCACTCTCGGAGACTTCGCAGTGAACAAACAAGAACTGGCGTGGAACGTAGAGACAAGGAGGGAATATCCCAGCGCTAAAGAAAGGGAGTGGCGAGAATAAAAAAAGAACAAGAAGAGACGAAGTTAACTCCGACCACCCAGTCATGCATTGTTTGTGCAGGAACTCGCAACGAATTTACCGCATTCTTCAGTGCGCTGATTTATACTCCCGAGGAAAAGAGAGGAAATGTCAAAGACCTAGCTTGATTTTCTTTTCTCTGAGTAACGAGTGTTACCATACTCGTTAAGAAGTTTTACTTTTGTTGACAGCCAAGCCGCCATTTCTGCAAACTCAATTTGGCTTATCACAAACATCTCTAACTTATAAGTTTGAAGACATCCAGTTAGCCATTTAAGGGTTACAGAATTACTTTTAGGTTGTTATTACTGTTACTTATATTAGAATATAAATTTAGTTACAAAATGTTTTGCAATTTTGATGATATTTTTACGCAAGTGTAAATATTAGATAGCCAATATTTATACTGATATAAGTACAGTTTCAAATATAAATTATTTATCACTCTTTCATTCATTACAGAATAATACATTATGGTTGAATATTATGCGCATTTGTTTGGTTCATAACGGAACAAAAGTAATCTTCAACAATAGCAATATCTATCAATCTTCATAAACCGATGATCTGATCAATGTATAAATACACGCTACCTAACGGTCACATATAGTTCATCGCCTTGCTCTGCCTACATTTTCCTCCTAAATGTGCAGGAAATATATTCTCATGAAAAACCTGGTTTTACTTTGTTTCGTATCTTACGCATCCATATTCCGTACACATAACATTTCAGCTCCAGTTACTTTTAAGTTTTGTGCACGTTTAATAAAATCAGTTGTAACACTGGTTCAAGAAGTTAGACATAAAAAGTGGCTTTATAAAGTAACGGACGTTAATACGACAACAAGAAATATTTGACGAAACTATGAACGATACAAAATATTTGTGACAATGATGCCTTGTTACTAGGTACCGAAATGAAAAACACTTTATTTTCATATTATGTCAGATAACAATAATTTTAATGATCGTTAATGTATTATGTGATAATATTCGTGTACGCGTGATTGTTTGTACGGACAGCCTTATATATGTTTACACCTACCATTACCACAGTCAACATATTATAGGAGTTCTTAAACATTCAATAATTGTTTGGTGATAGTGTTACATCATATGAAGAATTTGTTATACTTACTTGTTTTTAAACATCATTAAATTATTTAATCCGATATTATTACTTATAAAAACATTTTATTTTAAATCTTTACTTTATAACTTTACGAAATATATGTAACTGTAGTCTGAAATCAACTATTTTACAAATAATTAAAATAAGTTTCTCAAAATAAGATTCGTAATTTATGCTCAAGTTAACGTCTAATTTGTGCATGTAACGCAACAGCAATAATTATTCCTGTAAAAAAATGTATCGTACGTGGAAAAATAATGCATTTAATTAGATTTTAAGGGAGAAACCCCCATTAAGTACAAGGCAGCAAAAAATTATATTAATCTCGATTTTGAAAGTTCTCTCTTCAGCGTAGCTGCCGTATTTTGCTTATACTGAAGTGTGTAGCCTATATTAATGTATAACAAGATAAATTCTGTATGGTTTCTACAAAAAGTTCACATTAGTTTTAAAGTTTCCCACACGTCTAACGCTGCTACATAATGTTGCCATTATGCTAAGGAAACACGTCCTAGACAAACATGAACAATGCCGGATTGTACGCATTGTTAAAAAATACCTAAAATCTGATAATAGTGTAATCATTCTTTATACTCTCCCAAATGGTTGAAAAATTACAGCATAGAACAATATAAATTCTGGTAAACGTGTTATATTTAATATTTTCGTAATTTTTGTAAAGGTTGCATAATAATAGCAGTAAGACGTAACAGAATATTAATAAATAGAGACCAATGGGATGGCTTGGCGAAGGTGAGTTGGGATGGGTGAAGGCTCATCAGAACAGGAACGCAATAAATGAGCAGTACACTCGGTATCACAAATGAGACCTTAATGAGCACGGCACGTAACGATGCTGATGACTCTTCCCACCTGTGTTGAGAGTTGTGTGTGTGTTGTAGATGTTTGAAACTACGGAATAAACCCATTGCTTTCAGTTGGAGGCCTATCAGAGGCTGTTTGTTCCACGTCATCGGCAGAGTGTCTGGGAGCAAGAACAGTCCACAACTCATGAATTAACACTAAACGTTTATGTTTATGACGGGAACATATTCCAGTTCCCGAAACGTCGTAACACTGTCTGTCTGAAAAACTACTGTGTTTTGTTTCGTCTCTTCGTTGTGTCGTTTGTTTTCTGTTTGTCTGATATTTGTTGTGTTTTGTTTCGTCTCTTCGTTGTGTCATTTTGTTACTTTCTGTTAGTGTGTTACCCACTGTGTTTTTGTTTTGTCTCTTCGTTGTATCGCATGATATTTGGTTTTTTGATTTTCTTATTGTTATTTGTATTATTTCCGTGTATTATCTGTTTGTTCCTTGTTTGATTTGACCCGATTCCATTTTTGAATTTCGTGTTGTGTTTTATACCTTTGACTAAAGCATACTCTGCTTATTTATGGTTTTCTATTATTTGTTTAGTTTTCTTTGACAGTCATTCATTTCGCAATGAAGTATGTCCAAGCAACTAAATCCAGTTAAACGTTTACGCGGCGTTACTTGTACTGTGCACAGAACTAGTACAGAATTACACTGAACGTGGCAGAGCTTAAGTGGAGATTAGTAGCAATGGCGGAATGGAAACTTGACGCTGGTAGAATTACCCATATAAAACCAGTTGGACAGTGGCAATCAATGTCTGTCTCGTTTCTAATCCGCTTAAAAAAGAAACGAAGCCGTCAGAGTATCTAAACCGAATCACAGTAGTACGAGGCGAGTTTTTTGACCACTAGACCATGCCAGGCCCGCCGTGTAAATTATAACGGAAGTATTGAATTCTATGATTAAAATCTATTTCCATGTTTTCTAATTTTGGGAATCTGGTTTTTCTTTGTGTCTGTCTTTTATGTTTGGGTGTTGTCGAATTCTTTACTGTATTATATCTTTAGAATTCTGGCTTAGAAATATAAATAATATATTTATAACTGACAAATAAACTGACGGAACTCCTCTGGGATAGTTTTTCTTAGTTTTTTGTGTTTTTTTGTTTGTCTTTGGTATTTTGTCACAATGTCTTTCAATACGAGTTCGGTCAACAAAACATTATCAATGGCCTATGACCACAAACCGATAAATTCCAATTTCCTTTTTATTAAAGTTTTACATGATTTTAATGGTATATACCCAATAGCTCGTATGTTCAATATGTATATGAAAATAACGTAAATATATGCTACTACATAATATAAAATGTATGCAGAAATCTGAATAGTTTATTTTCTAGGACATGTGTTTACCAAGATAATGGTATGCCAACATTGGAGCGGTGAAACTCGTGTATATTGTCTACTTTGCAATATAACTTATGAAAATGTATATACTGCTTTCGTGAAAGAATCGTACAATACATATTCGCTGAGAGTATAATTATAGAGTAGTTATAGAAACTGTACTGCCACAACTGAATACCTTGTTATGTATAATTTATGACACAAGAAATTGGTTGGTGTATCTAAATAGCATGTCTGTTTACTTTTTTTTTTAGTTTTTTTATATATGTTTTTCCTGTTTGAAAATGTGTATCCTTGTAATATAGAAATTATTTGGTTTTCGAAGTAATAAAAAAAGTAGTTGTTAGTGAAAATTTAATTATAAATTTTGCTGGTTACTGTTGTACTTTTAAAATCTGACACCTTTCAGGTTTCGGAATAATTGTGTTTTTAGATTAATTTAAAATTATTTATTCGCTGTTAATGTCTAAAACACAGCAAAATCACTGCTGTTATTGTTTTAGGTACATAATGTATCAAATCCCTCAAGCCGTATATTATATCATATCAAACCAAATATAACACCTCATTCAACCAGTAAAGATTAACACTCCTATAAAAATGTGTAATTCTTTTATTCCTACTAAACAAAGCAATTTGATATTTTACGTTACATTTATATTACAAGAAAGAAACAAATTGCTTATAAGATAAGTGTCTGCTAATTTTTTTTTCGTTTAAGAAGTAAAATGTGATCGTTTAATACATTGTCAAAAATAATTTTGTATTTAATGTTCCAAATCAATGATGTAATAAACAAATACAAAACAATAAATTTTCACGGAATATAAAAGTCATCAACTGTTTCAATTAACCATATTCTACAAAAAACATTCTCCGACTCCACCAACATCATCAACGTCCACTTAAAATCCATCATTGATGGGCAACTTGTACGGAAAAACCCATTTCATGGAGACTTTCTTTTTTCATTTATTCTTTTTGGTGGTACATATAGTTATCTGACTTGCTAGATTTTAAAGTAGGATTTTGTTCGGAGCTTTATTATCAGTTTCACATTATTTCTACGCTTCCAATTAGTTTTCTATAATTCATTTAGTCATAGTGGTATATCTGAATTGCCATAATACAGCTGCTTACTGTCTGAAATAATGTGCTACGAATTTACACTCGCCAGAAGTATGATGAAAGGAAACTTACATTTCAGTAAGTCGTAGACGGAATAAGCATGGAATGTTAGCTTTCTAAAACCGCTTCAAACAAAGACGTCAGCCTATTGAGAGCTGCACGCTTTCAGAGACAAGTTTATCAAAATTGTATTTCTTAAGATACACATTTAGACTCATACCCCGACGTTTACTTTTGTAATTCTAGAAGATTTAAGTAAATTATATGCGTAAATTTAATATAAAGAAAGTATTTTCTTTAACATTTGTGGATCTATAATTTCCATTAAACATAAAAATGTCACAATTGTAGTCAAGATAAAATTTATTCGAAATTTAAATTTTGTGTCATGAAGGAAATAGTTGATTCCAGTTATAATTTTCTACATCTTCCGAGAGGTTTGTGAAGAATGTCTGTAAGTATGCAGAAGACCAAGAATAGCGAGCACTTTGCTGTTTGTTTCCGCACACAGACACGTACTCAAAGATAAAACTACAAAGCCCTGTTCTGCCCTGGCAATTAGATGATGGCTCCTCTGAAAGATGTAAAACGTGAAAGAGAATGTGGTGTGGTTTGCCCCAAAGACTGTAAAACATAAAAATCCTTACAAGGGAAAAGTAGCGCAGATGGAAAGACTTAAAGGTTGAAAACAGAAGGGAATGCCTGCCAATTCGCTTTCTTCTTATTAAAGGCGAATAGTTGAAATAACTTTCGGGAAGTTGAGGGAAAGTACATACTTTCTCAATTTCTTCCAATAAAATTAGATCATTATGAACATAAATTGTATCAGCCATAAATTTCTTAACAAAATAGCCGAAAAAATTAGACTTATATGTATCACTTTACTGAATAGAAAAGTTGGCTTGAATTCAAACCAAGGAGTTATATTTTACTTATATTTTAATTGCATAGTTATATAAATAGTTATCTTAAAAACTATTCATTGACGTTTTATTTTTAATATCAAACTCTCACTCTCATTAGAAACGCAAACATAATTCACATTTAAACAACATAAATATATCCAAGGAGACAAGTGTTCTCAAATCAAATTTTCGAGATATTATATGAATATATATATATATATAAATAAATGAATACACACTTTTATGTGCGTGTGTATATCTACATTATATCGTTCAAAAATTTTATACGCTCTGAAGCATCAAATATACATGTAGGTTTGAAATCGTATATACATGTATATATATATATATATATATATATATATATATATATATATATATATATATATATATAAGTGTGTGTGTTTTTTTTACGATAACTCGTGCCACGTACAAAATTAACTGGAATACAATGGCCGTTATGAATAGAGCATTGCTTAACTTGTACAATGAATTTAATATGGTTTGAGAAATGAAGTAGAATGTAGTGTCTTGAAGCCAGAAAAACATACAGCGGATTGAACTTTTCCTGTCTTGTTTGTCAACGCAAACAACACAGCTGTAAGACAGTAAAAAGAGTGAATATAAATACGCGTAAAAATAGAAAAACATTAATAATAGCAGTAATTGAAAATGGTGCTTAATTTTAGAAATAATATGTATGAAGTGACGTCTCTAGGGTGCGATGTAAAACATTTACCGACGGTTAAGTGTATCGCGACGTACGGCTTGTGATGGTCGGAGTTACGTAGCTCTGTGCTCCCAGTGTCCATGAGGTTCTTTGGGGGCCTCGTCCCGACTAAATACGATATAAAAGAACTAGACTGTAACGATGCTCTTTCGTTACGTGACCAAACTGAACGCTGACATATTGCAGGCCATGATAGGGAATTGTATACTTTCACAGGGGTGCGGGTAACAATTTTTTCAACAAAATAACTTTGGTAAAGTCTATTTCATGTAATTTGTCCGTAGTTTAACATTTCTCTTCAGAGAAATGTGGCGGGCAGTTGCATTGTTTGGAGCTTAAAACCTACCTGGCTTCCTGGAAAAGCTCGGTCTCCGCAAGCCTGTGTATATACACGTTTCTCAGAAGTGAACTTTCAAAATACGGAACACTTACATGACACAGACTATATAGGGCTACGCATGTTATGGGCTGCAATATGGCACCATTCAATTGGCAACACATACAGGTAGTCCACCAGCATTAGTCTTGCACTCCTTGGTCCCAACAAGACTCGAGGTTTTTCTGGTGAACTGAGAGCGAATGCTGGTTGAGTTGTTGGTGTCTCGCCCGGATTCCGCACGTAATTATAGGTTTACATATGTCGGTTAGCTACAGTAATTGTGTGAATTGGTTCACTTACACGTCTTCAAAGTAACGACAGTAATAAACAAATCAGTTATTTCGTGTAATCAATGGACGACTTGAAGTACACGCCCCCTGACGTCACCGCAGGGGAAAAGTGATTTGTTAGTTGGTAATTGCAGAAAGAAAAAATGTTGCATATTCATAGATCTGAACGCAAGGGTAAAAACTATTACTTTAAATTTCATGGTTAAGATACGCAAATACATAAGATTAATGTTTACCTGAAAAAATGGCAAATTTCAAACAAGTAATCAATTTTCTTGACGTACATCTCATCCGGGACATGTGAAGTCAAACGGCTAAATGAAGGTTATGTTCAGCTGCGGTATCCATGGAGATAGGAATTGTATCCCACACCTGACTGAAGCTCCGCCTCTTTCAAGTCGTCCATTGCGTGGCGTGAAGGGAGAGTAAATAACAGAAAAACATTTCATTTTAATTATTAGTCAACCTATGCGTAATACAAGCGTGTGGGTCAAAACACCTTAGTATGAAATTATTTACGATTTTTGTAAGGCTTTGGTGGTTCCTTATGTGTCATTAATTTTTTCTTCGCATGCACTTTTATATTTCGCCTACACGTTCAATAATTAGTTGAAACACATTTAAACAAAGATCTTTTGAAATACTTCATTGATAAAGTTATTGAGAATTATAATCTCCCAATTCGGTTCTACCAGCTTCAGTCCAGGTATTCCAGTCAGTGCTATTTTAACACACATCTCATCAAAAACCATAAACAAAATTTCTAAATACTAAATCATTTATGGAGTTGTTACCTAGCTACATAAAATAAATCTTTATAACAAGGAAGCGAATACTTGTGTTTGAAAGACAGTATAAAAAGTATCATATACTTCCTTTAATGAAGAGTCGGGAATTAAACAGCCATTCAAACGGAATTATTCAGTTGGCTGGGTGATCTGCGTAGACCATATAATATTTTGAGAAAAAAAAATAGATAAAAATGAGGGGAATAAATATGAGAGAACAGACAGTTGTGCATAGTAGAAATATAAATAAAACTATTGCATAAATTAGTGCTCTAAATTATTATACAAAATGTTTTAATGGTCAGTATCGGATTAACAAACTTATTGGCTTCTGAACAAAACCAAAACAATAATACAATATTGTACAAAAGAAATTGGGTGTTTCATACTTCTGTCAGGTAGTAACCAACAGTCAAAAGGAACAAAATTTAACAAATTTCCAAAAAGTTGGTGAAGTGTAGGAGACAACATATTTGCGAAATTTTGCTGAAAAGTTACAATTTCAGTTTCTTATACTTGCTTACCGCGGCGGAGGGAAAAGAAATTCAGCGAGAGTGAATAGTAGTTTTTTCTTGGCCAAGAGAGAGAGAGAGAGAGAGAGAGAGAGAGAGACAGAGAGAGAGAGAGAGAGAGAGAGATAGGATTAGGGAAATTGAACTGCAGCTCAGAAATGGAGCTCGGTGTTGTTTACCGCTTATGGCTGATGTAAATGTTTCTTTCAAAGTTATTTTGCGATTTAATTATTTTATCGCACGAAGCGCGAACTGGGTTCATTCCACGATATATTTTCGCCGGCGGTAAATAAGGCGGCTTCGAAAAGCACAACCACCCCAAATGTTTATTTTTATTCTACCGTTATGTTTGTGTTCTGGATGTTTTGTAACCACCGAAGTCTGAAAAAATGTCCTAAAATGTTTCGTAAACAAAATATAATTATAAAAACTAAATGCTGTATTTTCATGCTCACTCAAGGCTTATTACATCTTCTGCAACGGTACTAACATTTAGGGCCAGTAAATTACTAAACTACATTATTTAATTTCAAATTTACCCAAAAGTATTTAAAAATAATAAATTAAATACAAAAATAAAACGTGGTAAATATACAATTTCGAATTACTAGTTTTAACTTTCGGAAATACATATTTATTATTACAAAACTTATTAAAATCACGTATATGCATGGAGACATATTTTTTTTGCATTTGAGAACGTTGTATCTACTGTACGTAGTCAATACTTAGCGATTTTATTAAGATCTTGTGTTTGGTGTATCAAAGATATTATTGTATAGCTAATCACACGGAATCCTACTCACTGATAAAGGTGAAAACCTATTACAGAAGCGCAATGCCCCTTTTACTGCTGTATTGGCTCCCAGTGTTTTTTTTATTGGCCAGTTATAAAGAAAATTGATTTGTTTTCTTATGGTTTTAATCGCCAGTGTTAACAATTTTTTGTCCATTACAGCTTGTGTACAGCCAAGATGTCGCTTTGATTACTTATATCTGAATATTTCTTATTCATTTTTATTTTATATTGTCAATCATACGTAATTTCTTAAGTTAGGTACTTCTTTGAACATTTAGAAATTTTTCTAGTATTTAGTTATGTAGGTTATGATCTATTTGATTCTTTCGTTTTGTTAGAACCTACATGGACATGGTAACTTTATAAATGCTGACGTGTATAAATATATTTAGTGAAATATTATGTATTTCATGATTACTTCGAGGTTCATCACAGGAGCAGATAATTTAGCGTAGGGCAGAACTGTTATTTTACAAATTTCTTGACATAATTAAATGAATGTATGTTGATATTTTCGTATATCAGTTTTACCAACTGTGTATGCGTTGCTAATACTATCAACTTTAAATATCTTTTTAATAATAACAAATTTTGTAACAAATTCCTTCGCTACAACGATTACACTTAAGGCAGATGTCACGCTGGCAATCACTCTAATTTTCTTCAAATAATTGTATTGCTTGGTTTTTTTTGTATTGACTTTCTATCATCTACGTTTTAAGAAAAACACTTTTTCAACATGAATATATATCATGCTGTTATAATAAATGTCAAATTACTAGTACTCAGTTCTACTAGCTTGAAACAGAAACGACACTTTTTTTTAAATCACAATTACATATTGTTATTTTTTCAAATGATGTAAAAATAGTTCGGTGATTTGTTACTGGTTCGGACAGCAAAAGTTAATGCGCATAGGAGAAGAATATTAACGCATTTTTTAAACGACCATCGCAGGTAATAAAGGATCGAAATGACGCAAGGAACGAAAATGTGCACGAATCAGAACAGGTTCGGACAAACCGTTAGTGAGATGCAGGAACTCAAAGTCATGGCAATGCCAACAAGTAGGCAACCCGTGTAGCACGTACATAGTGACATACTGCAAACACGTTGCTGCAGATGTCTGCTAGAAGAATTGCCGCGCAGGAATACACTTGGTAGTGACGACCAGGCGATGGATGGGCATTTGACGCGCCAGCCTAGAGGGATATAGGTTATTTGGGGCAGTTCTCGCGCCCGGTGCTACACGCAAGTTGTGTCATTCTTCATATTTACGAGTGATGAGTTATTGTTTTTTAATCCGTGCTGAGACACAGGTACCTCTGCTCGTGTAGTTACTAAGAGAAAGTCTAAAGAAAGAACAAGGAACAGTATATGGTAACATGCGGACGCTTCTCAGGACGGTACCTGTAGAAAGCCTGTTTAGCCACTGGATTGTGGCTCGTTTCTATGGAAAGGCAAAAAAAAAAAAAAGTAATGAATCTTGTCAGTGAAAGTACATAAACTGATTTAAGCATTTAATATTAATGTTTAATTATATTTTTTTAAAATATTGGTGTTTTACAATTGTATGCTCAAGTGGCTTACCAAATGTGATCGTGATGCTCTCTGATGACTGGGGAAAATGTAAGTCACGTTGTTTTCCACAAGTGCATATTGCTTGTGCTTTACGAAGTGGAATACGTTTCATTACTGTCATTAGTGGTGGCAGTTTGTTTTCTCCACAAATTGTTTTGAATCCTGACACTGATAAAAGTCTGAATGTCAAGTCTACGAAACTCGGGAGTAAACTATCTCCATGTCCTCTTTTGTTATCAAGTAGTAACTAAGAACACTGTAACACTCACCTTGACTACCCTTATCTTCCTGTTTATGAAAGTTTTGGTTGTAATGAAACACTTATATTGATATTTTCTTTGTTGCATTACTGGAATACGGAACTTGCATACGCTAGCTGAACATACATACATTGCAATACGTGTTCTTGTTGACCAGAGGTGACAAACATATGAAATATTTTGGACATACGCGATTGCAGCAAATGGTGAGTCGCAGAAAACCAGAAGATGCACACAAACTAACATACAGGCAAACAGACAAAAGAACTTTGTTTGCAACTGGCAAACTTATGTTTTTGTTTGTTTACTTGTCTGTTTGTATTTTCTGCGACACACGATTCGCTGCAATGGCATTTGTCCTAAACGCTTCTTTAGTTCGCAACTTGCTTCATTGCAAGAATTGTTCCAAAGTAACATAATTACCATAGGTGACCGCCATATTTGAACTGAAATGCAGACCAGTACGCACTTAGTGCAGTCCAGAGCGGGTACTGGAATATATAATTAAAACAAACGTTTATACAGGGTGGACCAGAATTCATGTGCCAAAGTCCGGGAGGGGATTCGTTATGGAAAATAAGGTGGGGTACATAAACCAACACTATTATGTGGTAAATAGTAAGGGAGCTACGCCACGTTGAAAAAAATAATTTTTTAAACATTTTTCGAAAAATACTAGAAAATATAAGAGATAGAGCCACCAAAATTGGCATAGAGCTCAAAGAAGTGGAGCACATTAATGTATGAAAAGTTGGTTGCCGTGACGTTTCCCTTCGCGGCTATGTAGGGGTGACTCACCCCATTTG
>PNEQ01044378.1:0-69140 GCA_003012365.1 Medauroidea extradentata | reverse complement strand
TAGCCGTCTGTAGGGCTAAGCGTAGCCTACTGCGCATGCGTAGTTATATTAGGACAAGGAAAAGTCACAGATCAGTCCTGAATAGGCAATGACCTTACCCTAAACCCTTATACAAACGTTTAGGAATACCGATAAGACCTAGGCATGACATATGCTGCACCTAAACCCTTATACACACGTTTAGGAATACCGGCCTAAGTAACGTCTCCAGTGTCGCTCTTAGCTCTTTCGAATCTCTTAGTCACACAAGTCGCGGGTAGCTGGAGATCGGCACGAACATCCAACAATTTCGCTGAAGAAATCACGAAACCGTTAATATGCCGGAACGTTGCGAGATTTCGCAACAGACAAGGAATTCGGTGAAGGCGGGAGAGGGGTGATACAGCAGGACCATGCAAATTCGTTGGATAAACAGTTTCGTTTGCAGTTACTACTATAAGTCCATTGGTGACAACCTGCGTTTATCACAAAGAGCGGCCAAATTTTTTTGCAGATGGTTAGGCGAATGAACGACTCTGAACAGGCGCAAGAAGCTATTATCGACAGGCACGGATGATCAAACCCATTTCACAATCGAAAGGTCCAGCTGCGTTAGCAGTTTACAATAAACGTTTGCGTCGTACTAGAGGCAGCAACGCTCTAAGGCTCCGGTGGCAAGGACTTGTTTTCTATTCGTCCATTCGGACAAAAGCTGACAAATTTCTAACGCTTCTAGTTGTATTATTATTCACTAAAATCTCAACTAACACAGCGACCAAAAAAAAAAATGTAACTACCTACCCGTATTAGTCACCTAACGATGTCCTTTAAAAAGTATAGTGTAGTTTTAACGAAATGCATTTAGGTTTTTTTTTTTTTTTTAATCAAACATATTGCAATAAAACCAACAGTTCCCCTGAAACGTTCACTTTTGAGGTTTATACGTTTGCACAGCTAGGCCTACATTCGGAAGTGACAACAAATTATCACTGTAAGGACGCAAAACAAGTCGAAATGAAAATAAAAATAATGGAAAGTAATAACCGTTCTAACCATCGTGGACAGTTCTAACGAGTACTAAAGTTTCACCGGCTGCCAGGGGCCACCTATGTCAAACAAGGTGTCGGGAAGGGGAGGATGGCAAACGAAACATTGGAGAGAGGTAATGCACGTGGAGAAGGCAAGCAGCCAAAAGGGTTGCTATAGAAACTGGGCATTAACTTCCCCTTCAGGCAGAAGGCGCAACTCGTTACTCTTGTGCGTAGGCGGAGCGGCCAAGCGACCGCAAACGTCCTTCCGAGGGTTTTTTCAACTCGAAAGCTGGTTTCAACAGCCAGAATATAGGCGGGCAAATTTCCATGCCACGATCAATACAATAAAAAAATACTTGTAGCTATACGAAAGTAACACTGATAATTATGGACCCTTGTTTTTCGCGAAAAGAATTTTGCCTCACTTTGTTTTTGTGCCTTACGTGCACATCTGCAGTTCTGCTTAGTGGTCAGAGACTGGATATTTTAACTTGAGATTCTACCGGCAAATCACAGACGTGTGGTGTTGCAGGAAAGTTTTTGTAATTGGCTCAAATGAGATACGGCTCTTCACACAGACAAGTTGCCAATAACCATTGAGCAGAATTGCAGATGTGCACGTACGGCGCTGAAACAAACTGGGGCAAAAATCTTTTCGCGAAAAAACAGGGTCCCTACTGATAATGCTGCAAGTTATTCTTTGGGAGTTTACAAGAGGGCTTTATACCGGATGTAATTTTCCGCGTTTGATGCGCGGGGTCAGTGGACGATATGGTTCAGACTGCCACATTGGACGGTAACCGCCTTCACTTCTATTCGCAGCGTGCCAAACTGGCGTGCAGTGTGTTTTCGTTGTATAATTATTTTCCTATAAGACTTTGTGGAGACACTATGATTTCATTTGTGGTAAGTTTGTAGTAAAGTCCAACTCACGCTTCCAAAGTTGTGTTTTACGAATTCAGCAGGTATTTTTCTAGTTATAGCAGTCTAAAAACTGCTGTTTATTACCATTTTGAGGGGCCCGTGAATCTCTGATAGACGTACTGTATTTTTAAAACGATAGAAGCATAGCTTCAATTATGTTTTTTTGCGTAGATAAACATATTAAGAATAAGTATACTGGTTTCGCGTCGACAAGGATATACGTGGCACACAATACCGTCCACGCGCCAGATCTATATCCCACTTGAGATTCGATTGCAATGTAGGAAGCAAATCAAACTAAATTTCTAGTCTATTCAGTAACTAAAAAATTCATAACACAACAAAAACTGATTGATACGTAGGCCTAGTTAATTCAGTTACCAGATACTAAAATGTTATGCTTAAGGGAGCGTGGAGCATAATTCAACGCTAAAAGCATTAATCTGTAACTGTAGGTTTCTTGAAGCCAATTTGCGAAAATTAAGGAATAGCAATCCTGGACAATAGTTTTAGCCAACGTTTTAAACAAAATAGTTCCCAGTGTTACGAACATCTGAGGCACAATCTCTGACGCCGGAACCTCGTCCATTCAACTGCGGTGCAAGAGATCATGCATAACTTAATTAGTCATGTTGGATAAATCTTACTCATAAAGTTGGCAAATGCCATTATCTAGGATTGTCATTTAGTAATTGATCCATATTGGCTTTGAAAAAGCGTAGAAATTGATGTTTTCGACGTTTATTTATCTACCACGCACTCTTAAAATATATAGTTCTCGATATTGACACAATATTTATTCCCCTTCAATCCTCCTACAACCTTCGGGTTAGTTCCTCATATCATTCAGTAATCTCTCTCACTCTCACATCCGCCATCACACTCCTCTTCGTCGATCGCCGACACACCGTCGCCGTACAAAACACAAAACAATGTGTTAGTGGTAGCAAGGCCACAGTCTGGTGACTACGGAACACGTTGTATAGCCAAGCGAGTAGGCAACACGCCCTACAATTTGTGTCATCAATACAGCCACGATTTTATGGCGAAAAGATTTTTGCAATATTTGGTTTCGATGCGTCATGTGCACACCTGCAGCTCTGCTACATCGTCTGTGGTTGGATGATTCTACTCTCACTGGCCTTGGCAAATTATAGACGTACAGACTCACAATAATCTTATTCTGATTGGTGCAGTCAAATGAAAAAACGTATCTGAACAAAGACACGCTGCCAATAACCTTGAAACAGAACTGCCGGTGTGCACGTGAGTTACTGAAACAAAGTGGGGCGAAAATCTTTTCGCGACAAAATCGTGGCCCTAGTCATCAATAAAGATGGGCCATTGGCGTCTTAAGTCCATCTTCCCCTTTCCGGGTCTGAAATCACCTGGCCCGAGGTACACACACATTTTTCGTAATACGTTGTAATATGGGATTATACAAATCTGGGAATAGCTTGTTATCAATAAGTTATCGTTTCTCAATACACACGATCGAACTATGAATGAATTCCTGTGTTTTCTTATCTGAAGCGATAACACACACCCCGATAAGAAGATAAAAATTACAGTTAGCTGGTTTTTAATGACAACACTTGAGAAGTGTTTACACATTTCGTTTAACGCTATATTTATTTCAAGCAAACGCTTGGCAGCACCTTCGAAGGTTTCATCATTACAGCATGACTATAATAGTGCGGATCTGATGAGAAGGCAAGGCTCAGGTATGCGGCTGGTGGCGGGGGCAAGCGGAGTGCTATGTGGCCCCCACCACCACCCTGCCCTTTTGCCTTGCCCTCTCCTCAGCTCCCTACAATATCATAAAAGTGGATTGTTTACCTAACGTGGGTAAATACTACGTAGAGTGGCAAGATGGGAGGGAGAAAAACAAGAGTGGAGGAGCTAAAGTGCAAAATCTTGCAAAGGTAATTTTGATATATACGACTAATGGTTACAGAGCATAAAAACCACAAAAATAAAAATACAACTTAAATTTCTAATAGCTAGCCTAATCGTAAAATGTTTCCACAACACCGCTCGTTTAGCAAGGACGTACCTAATCTTACTCTGACGCCTAATGTAACATCGCGTCGGCAGAAGGTGTGGGACGACGACGCAGAGTGATGAGAGAGGCTGGACGAGTTTACAGCCACGGAGGGCCGTGAACTTGCCAGTTACAGGGAAGGTCGGTGAATGGCACGTGGCAACATCCGGCCCTCCTTTACAGCTGTCCAACTAGGCACTTCCGACTTCTACAGTAAATATAGCACCTAGCGAGCAACACGTCGCTCGCGTGTTCACAGTGGTGCCTTTGTCAAGGCCATGCAAAGGATGTTTTTTTAAACATTGGCGCAAAAAACTAAAATTTTTTTTTAACGGGATGTTTTACAAAATTTGTGACTATAATCAGTTATATGATGCACAATTTTCTAAACAATACACCATTTGCTTGCAAAATATTATTTTGCTTGTTTTCGGCAAATTTTTCATAACAAAATAGGAGATACATTGTATATAATAAAGTTTAATGAAAAAAAAAGTACTATGACACATTTGTGGCAAAACACTGTAGTGATTCTTTGTCATTAAAATTTTGTTGCTTTGAAATATATATATATATATATATATATATATATATATATATATTATTTAAGAAAGACTCCCGACGTAACCTTAAGGTGACCGCTTGAATTGGCGTGTTAGAGACCCATATGTACGGAAGCGGTAAGGACGACAAAGTACGCGCATCACATCTCTCCCTCCAGGCAAGGCAGTGAACTGGTGTGCAGTCTTCTCGCCGACAACTCGTATTACAACAAAATATTACCGATTAAGACGTTGTACACGCCAATTACCTTTTAAAAATATTATACTACGCCACAGTTTTCACACCTAACAAGGACCACACTAATACCCATTTCGCAATTTTCAGCAGCGTGAAAATAAGGTAAGGTGGGCTTCACGTCTCGTCGACAGCGAGGTCATTAAATATGGTGACACACAACTTGGTACAATGATAGGGACAAGGTAAGGATTCGGCCATGGCCTTCGTTAAGGAACCATCCCAGCATTCGCCTGGAGCGAAGCGGAAACCAGTATGGCCGGTGCCGAAGATTGAATCAGAGTCCACCAGGATGAGAGTCCAACGTGTTACCGTTGCGCCACCTTGCTGGGTGGCGTGAAAATTAACTTTGCAGAGCTAACTGGGGGACCTTACAAGGGTACGCACAGGTGTTACGTTCTCTTAAAGCTATTCCAAAGAAGTTATAACTTATGCACGATTTTCCAATAAAGCTGTCGGTCCCCGGATTTCCGCATGTAGGAATCGTGCCGGACGACGCCGCTCGTCGGCGGGATTTCTCGGGGCTCTCCCGTTTCCCCCGCCCATCCATTCCGGCGCTGCTCCATACTCGCATCATGTCATCCCTCACCAGCGCCCAAGACCTCGACCAAAATCTCTCACTCACTCCAATAAAGCTCTGCACTGAAATCTCCAGGTTTTAGGGCAGTGACGCACTCGTTTAGCGTGATCACTCTTGCATCGATAAAAAAAAAATGTAGGCAATTTCGGCGTTAGAGATTGCGTCTTATGAAATATGTCAGTCAGAAATAGTTTTTCTTTGCTACAAAGATGATAAAAATGGTCTAGGATTGCTCCTTTATGACTTTTGCATATCGGCTTCGAGAAAACTAAAATTTTCGATTAGACTATTGTATTTAGTACTATGACGCAATCTTAAAAAACTGTGATTTAGAAACCATACAGCGAGTTTGGCATTTACGGGGCCGTCTATCTGGAGATGTTTTGTGCGTTTGAGGTACAAACACGATGACCAGTAGACTTCATATGTGCAATCCCTGCTTCATCGCTCCTACGCGTAGTGTTTCCATCGTCCTACTACAACTATTAATCAATGACCGCAGCATTGTAAGGATTTTCACTGTGGTAATTTGACTAACACCCATTTCCGGAAATTTCCTATTAGAAATATGGAGAAAACGTCCACTTCAGCTGATGTCGCGTTCCAGACTCAGAAACTAACGTTGGTACCCGAGATATGGCGGATATCATTAGGACACTCAAATGTTTTTAAGGGCGCCGTCTGCCCCAGATATCTGGCGGGGACAACTATAGAGAAATACATGTTAAGTTACATCACATATGGCTCAGTACCTAGCGAACCTACATATATGGCAATTGACAGCAATGACTTATTTATTCATATTGGCAAGGCTCGCATAGCTATAGGATCTTTCCGGTCGTTTTATAATACTATATGTTATTAATCCACATTACAAAAAATAACACAATGATAATATCTCACATTTGTCTAGTAGGCTGTACGTCACTCATCTACACTACAAGAATTGGTCAATGATCATTTCACACATTTGTCCGGCACTGTGTATGTCATTCATCAACATTGCAAGAATAACCAAATGACAACATCCGACATCTGTCCGGCAGACTGTGTCATTAATCGACATTTCAAGAATAACCCAATGATCACATCTCTTATTTGTCAGGCAGTCTGTGAGTTACTCATGTACAGCAAGAACAATATAATGATCACGTGTAATTTGTTCAGCACCGTGTCATTAATACACATTGCAAGACTAGCCCAATGATCACTTCTCACATTTGATTAAAGTAGAACATAAGTTGGTTTTCGTTTACAAAAATTAAAAAGGTAAACTAAGTAACAATACGAAATTCATGTCTCTTAAAATCTCAGCGCTACCTGATTGCTGCAGGGACACTGTTACAATATCTCACTTCAGTTTTGAAACTATATAAAAAAACTTCCACAGGACTGGAAAAATGTCAAATACATTTTCCCAGAACGGCACTGAAACTTTTAACAAATACGGACAGATGGTCACATTTTAGCGTATATATCGCACGGTATCATCACGACTCGATACAGAATAAGCGTCAGGCGTTATTTATTTTTAATTAGCTGTACTGTTGAAAAGCAGCAGGCGACCTTGACTTTGACGGTTACAGCAGGCTTAATAACAGATTTCAAAACGACGGAATGTTTCCCAAACACACGAGGCGGGAGCGTGGAGCTGAGTCATGCTCGGCGAACACAATGAACTTTCACTTAATTACTTAAGCGCTGCGACAAACTACATCGCCCGGGGTTTCACACATACCGCACCAGAGACTCGCTTGAGATACATAATGTCAACTTGAACTTGTAACATTCAAATGTTTCCTCGCGTTTTCCTTCCAGCGCTAATTATTAAGATACGAAATACCATACAAATATTAAAAAATTGTGTTTTCAAAAGACTTTGTGCGATATCAGACACAGTTTTTATGGTAGGTACTAGCAGACGTAATTCGAACTGCGGTGTGACGAGAGAATACAAAAAGCCAACTGATACAGGAGGAAGTGGGAAAACACGCGAGGGGGTTGGAAGAAAAACAAGGGTACGTTAAACCCGTGCATGGTAATTACCTCCATCCTTCTGTTTTCCCGAAGGGCTTAATACAGGCAAATTGTATGTTTCTCCGGAAATTAACCGCCACGCATGAATCAGCTTGCTTTCTGCGGCAAAAACTTAAGCTATAAGACCTGGGGACGCCACAGGAGAAAAAAATCTAATGAATTGCGTGGCAGGTATGCTAATAGCTACACTATATAGTTTAGCCGTTGTACTTCAACTAACGTCAGTACGACAAGAAAATATGCTGTATCCTGTCACAAAAAGTGGGAATTCAGGGAATTTTAATACATTTAAGGAGAAAGGGGAAGGGGTTACATAAGAAAACTTAACTAGGAGTGTGACACTATGTTACTACCATCCATAAATGACCAACTTTAGAACGATAAAATTTGGTACTTAATATTTTAAAGGAATCTTGTTGATTCGGATATGTTAAAATGATTTCTTTCAACAGAACGCTAGCAATTTAACAAGTGGAAATGTACCTACCTCACCGGACTAAATGGCTTATTGAGCTTAATACAGGATATTCATGATATAATGAACACATTACAAGAGCGTCTTCCTCACGTATAACATTGAAGAAAATATTTCACTGCAAGGCCTCAAACTAATATTTGACAACGGCGATTCATCGAATAGGTATTTACTACGTAGATTGTTATATTTAGATTGATTATGGATTTATAACTATTTCGCGACAGACACGAAGGCCGCAAAAGAAATTATTGTTCGGTACATCAGAAATATGACTTCCGTGACGTCAGCACAACAAAAAAATTCCGGACAGAAGTGTTTTAGAGGTAACGACAATTTTCAGGCATCGTGTACTGTTGTAAACCTAGCAAAATTGGCACACGTGGAATATTTTCGTACATAAATCCGTTTACGAACACGCTGCAACGCATTTGAAGCGTGGTGGTAGGCGGCCGTCTTAAGTGCGTTCACGCGGCAGAAATTAATGATTTTCTTATGACTACATTTTTCCGCTTGTGAAACTTTTTTTTTTATCCCACATAGTCTTCCCACAGCAGCATGCCAAAATCAAAGCTTGCAAGTTACGGGAACATGTTAATAACAAAAACCAACTGACTTACACGAATGAAATAATTTACACTGGAATTGTATAGTATGGGTCGTATGCCAAAACAATAAAAATCACACAACACGATTATTTAGTATATTTTAAAAAAATAAAAATAACGATAGTTTTCTTTATTTACGGCCAATTATTTTTAATACAAGGGGACAGTAAGTCAGTCTGTTTTTATCAGCATGTTCCTGTAACTTGCAAATTTTGGATTTGGCATGCCGCTATGAGAAGACTATGAGAGCTAAGAAAGTTTCACAAGTGGAAAATGTAGACAAATAATGTCTACGAAACGAACATTACGTCGGGCAAATATAAAATTACGAGTGTTTGCCACGTGAACACCCTGGGGAAATCGTTATTTTATATTTGTATAAAATAGTGCTAGTTCTGTAGACGTTACTAGAGTACATTTTTCTCTTACAAACAATACCTCCACCAATTCTCCCATAAATGTTATTCGAAGTCAAATTGTGCATATTTTTCGTTCATATAAGCCGAAAGAATCAATAAACATAACGAACTTAAAACATTCACAATGAAATAACATGTCACAGGCTACTACTTGATGTATATAAATATAGATTACAAAATATTATTCTATTTTAAAACGTTCCTGAAGTTTGCTACTTTTTTGCTACTTTAAGCAAATTTTTAAATACTAATATTTGTTAATTGGTTTCTATATATGCCGAACAGTAACTCGCGACACGTAAGTTCAATGCGTTTTTTTTAATTTCATTACGTGAATTGGATTTAGCGGTTTATAAGAACGAAAAACATGCAAATTTCAAGTCTGAAATGTCATTATGGCAAAACTGGCTGAGCTAAGAGGAAAATATACTCCCAAGGAACATTATACGCAACTAACGATTTTTCCCCACTTGTACACCCTTAAGGCGATTGGCCTACGGAACACTAAAAATTGTTAACCGCAAATTGTGCATAGTGGCCACACTGGTTACTTGTATAAATGTAGGTCTACGTGTTTCGACAGCAAAATTGTTAATTGCTATTGAATTTATGAGGAGTTCACGTACATTTTCAGAAAGTCCGTTCGTGAGAACGTACTTCATGTCATACCTACGAGGGAGAGAATGAATGCGTGGTAGATAAATAAACGCTGAAAACATCAACTGATTTCTACGCTTTTTTCGAAGCCAATATCGATCAAATACTCAATGACAATCCTAGATAATGGTATTTGTCAACTTTATGAGTAAATATTTATCCAGAATTACTACTTTGTTACGCATGACCTCTTGCGCCGCAGTTAAATGCACGAGGTTCCGGAGTCAGAGATTGTGCCTGAGAAATTCGTATTAATGGAAACAATTTTGTTTAAAACGTTGGGTAAAACTATTGTCTAGGATTGCTTTTGTTTAACTTTCGCAAATTGGCTTCAAGAAACCCACAGTTATAGATTAATGCTTTTAGCATTGAAATATGTACCACGCCTTCTTAATGACTTGGAAGTGCTAATGTAACTGATTTGACCAATCAGTAGTTTTAAGTTAGAATTAATTCGTTAGTGGACCTACGCCACTGCTCATGTTTTGTTGACCAAACTTGTATTGGAAGACAAATGACAAGTCTGGTCATCAAAACATGAGCAATGGCGTGTGCCCACAAACCAATAAATTCTAATTGTAAACTCCCATTGAAATCAACATTTATACATCTCAGTAATTTAAGTAGGCCTACTTCAAGTGAATACGTAAAGCTTTTATTTTCATTCTCAGCCATCGATAAAGTCAGTACATAAAATACGTTCTATGAACGGGCTTTCTGAAAGTATAAGTTAACTTAAGTCCCCTTATAATGCCTCATAAATGCAGCTTCAACTGCCTATATGCGGTTGTCAGATCACGTAACGTCAAGCAACCACACCGGCCACTCTAAAAAGTTTAACAACACAGTATTTGTTTTTCCATGCACCAACCCCCGTTAGGGCGTCCAAGTGAGGGAAAATCGTGATTTCATATTATTTTATATAAAATAGTGTTAGTTTTTGCGGACATTAATGTTTGTCTTACAATAAAAATTAGCTCGGCCCGTTTTGCAATAACAGCATTTAAAAGCCAAAATTTGAATGTTTTTCGTTCTTACAAGTCACAAAAACAAATGAACATATTGAAACCAAAAAAAATTCACATTGAAACTACATGCCATCGGCAACTGATTGACACATGTTTTGAAATCCATTACAATATAAATCTGAAATTATAAAAAACGACAAAAGAGACAATATTTTAAATTACAAAAATATGCTGCATAGGACATAAAAACATGTCAAGCATTATCACGGGACATTTAGTTCCAAAGAGATTGTTTTCATTTCATTATGTTAATTGGTTTTTGCAGCTTATAAAACAGAAAAAAAAAAATATGCAGATTTTGACTTTTGGGAAACTGCATGAAAATCTATACAAAACTTACTATTGCATGCATTGTACAAAATTACGATATTTCCCAACTTTAACACTCGTAATGGAAAAAAAGGTATAGTTCCCCCTCCTCTGTCGCAGGCCATACCAAACACCCTGCATGGGGAATGCGCGCGCCGACCGGAAGGAAACGCGGCTGGTCAAACATCCGGGGACGGGACGCCCAGTCGTCCGCCGGACACCAGTGACGTCACGCCGGCTCCTCCGACTGCATCCGGGACAGTTGTCACTCGGCTGCAGCGGCACGCACGCGACAGCTTTGGGTATAGGTTATTCGGAATAAAGTAATCACTAACCGTTACTTTATATAATTTAACATTAACAATAGTTACCTTACTCGTACGGTTGGCAGCGAATTGCCTAACATAGTTCCGTGTAGTTTCTCATTTAAATGCAATAATACGGAAATAAAATTAATTCGACACATTCGTGTTCTATATAATTGATGAACTTTTTTTTACCGTAATACATACGTTCCTACGGACTGCGTAGTTTATTTTAGACGCTGAAACATCAAGTGATGTGCCCAGAGACGTTATGCATTTCACGCCGTCGCCGTTACGCGTGGAAGGATACGAATTGGCTGGAAATATAAATCCAGTAAAATTTACGTTTTGACTTGAATTTTACGAAAACATAAAATAATAAGCTGGAAAGTTTCTCGACGTGGTTATATTCTTGGCCGTGCCGAATATTTTAAGACCTTATTTACTGTTCTTTAAAAAGTGATAATCCTTGTGTTCTACCCTGGTTAACATAATTAAAACAAACAATGTATAATGTGTGTCAACAACTTACACGCGAACTTTAAAGAACTTCGAAGAGCACGCAACATGAAGGCAGCCGCTCTTAAAACAGCAAGATCATACGATAACACCCGTGCTTACTTCACGTCATGCTATGTTGCAGAGACACAACACTCATTATATCGAGGAATACCCAATGATTAAACAGTCACTGATAAAGATCGTTTTAAAATAGCGGCTCTAAAAATACTAACCATTAGCACATAAACAAACCCTCACCTAATTTGAGTCAAGTCGATAATCGCCACAAAGAAAATATTTTTCTATATGCATTTATGTTCACATGGAAATAACACTGAAGCTAAACAGTCAACTTTTGTTTATTTAAATTAGGTCCCTTCATAAACCTGAAGTTTTAATTTAAAACGATTCTTGCAATTGGGACAAATTTCTTGTTTTGTAAACCATTGGTTGCCAATAAAATTGGTGTAGTACACGTCAAGGTTTTGTTACAACCAACAATATTATAATCACATTAACATTTAGATATACACAAATTAAAATGTGCTGTTAAAATATTCTTCTACAGAATAAAATGAATGTTCTTTTAAAAGGCGTTTCAACACACATTAAAATTTCTTACGTTTGTTACGACAAAAAAGATTTGATAGATTCCGGTATTATATGTAGTACTTTTAATAATCCCCCTTCTGAAAAATTTTCAAATTACTAATTGGTAAATAAAATTATCAACATTCCTTGCAGGTATAATGCGAATGACATTGCAATTCTTAATAAAAATATTAGGATTGTTATTAACAAATATAAGAAATACAAAATTATAGGCCTACACTGAAGCAAAAGTTAACAGCCTACAAAAGTATGGATCAACTTTTTTACACGAGTTCGTGGGTTAAAGTTCACCAATTTTTTTTTTTTTTAAATAAATATTTTACTACTGTTGGTTGTTGGGAATCACTACATTATACAATACGAAATTAAAGAATATATATATATATATATATATATATATATATATATATATATAAGTACAGTACATATATCGAGACAATAGGTGCTAAATGTCGTACAGTGAAACAGGTCACAATCTCCAATAAAATTTACTCACATGTTTACCCAAATTTATAATGAAATATAACACCTAAAATCTTTATTATATTATTTATTTTAGAATCTTATTTTCTTCGTCAGTCAGTAACATAGCTATAATAATCTAGTTTATTAATTGCATTGAATTTAACAAAATTAGTTTTCCTAAAATTCACTTGGTACTATAAGCTGATTGGAAATATTTAAACACACGCACACCACTGCGAAAAGTAATGTTTACGATGAATGTTACTAATGCTTCAAACTTGGTCATTCGCGACCCTTGCTGGCAATTTAATTATTGGAAATGAGTTCAAAGAGTGGGCGGGGAACTTAGTTTTCTTAAGCAACTGTTTGGTAAATGTAATGTCAGTAAAACTGAAATAGTCTTATTGCTAAAAAAAATCATTGACAGTAGACAAATTAAAAATACAACGCATGGTTACGGCGGAAAAACTGAAGACGGTCGATGATAAGTACTACGAAGAGCCCAATACTACGACCAAGAGGAAGTATTTCTTGAAACATGACTGCTGTTCGATCGACCTTTCCACGTTAGCACGAGTCCTATCACGACCGCCGAAACAGCTAACAATGGAATGAATGAAACATCGCTAATAATAGCTAATCCATTAGTTTGTAAGTAATCAACACTCGCTTCTAGAGTGAGTAAGTATTTTGGTCAGCGCTTAAAATCGATGTCTTCAGCGCTGGTGAGGGGTTACGTGAGGCGAGTAATAATGAAGGGGTGGAGGAAACGGGAGATCCTCGAGAAAACCCGCCGACCGGCACTATTCCTACATGTGAAAATCCGGAGACCGACCCCGCCGGGAATCGAACCCGGATCGCCTTGTTGGCGAGTGGTCTGACTACTTTGTCACCGCGGCCCCCACATGGTTCTAGAGAATGTCTGCTTCGAAGGGCTGATTCTCACCGATAAAATTTCCTCAGAAAAGCCATTTTCATATTCAAATCGCTGATTAAGCTTTGAAGTGCGATTCTCGGAACAAATATACTGTTTTTCCGAACGAGACTTCATCATCGCCAAATTGCTGCGCCCACTTAACGCAGACGTGTCACATTGCATGCGTGTTCCAAGGAAATAACTGCCACGTCACGGAGCAATGTCATGTCAGACGAGCGACGGGAGATCCCGTCAAGAAGGAACGTCACGTCCTGCCGACGAACACTTCTTCCTGCCAGCAAGTGGGTCGCGGGGTTCCGTCTGCCGTGTCGCCCCCGCGCATATACACGAGCTGCCCGCGACAAAAGACTGCTTGCCGCACGTACGCTGTTTTCATTACGTAACACCGACGTGCCCCTTACGAACATTCGATCGGCGGTACATTTCTCTCGCCCGCTGACAATCACTGCCGACCACCCCGTTAGATGATCAGAAGATGACGAAATGTTAGCTTCAAAGCATCGCGTCAGTTAGAAAAATCATTTCTAGGAATAAAACACCACTAGTTACATCTGACAAACCACTCGGGGGATTCGTGTGAGACTACTCTCTTTAGTAACATTGGCTTAAAACGTTCCACCAATAAAAAGATCGGGTCACCACTGAGAGAGTGTGTCAGGCGAGTGATCTACGATACCACTGCACGCCGTTTCAGTGTCAGACGATAGAGGCGATACCGTACCGATGAGCCGGTCAATATTTCCTTGGCGCCGTGCCTGTTTTTTTTTCTTTCGAACATTTACTTACACAATGGGTACATGTGTACAAGTTCCGTTAAAAAATTATGAACTTCCTGTGCATTACAACGCGTGGTACGCGGCGGCGTCCTTTAAATAGCGTGGTAGTCAACTCTTCAGGGGTATTGATCCCTACCACCTTGGATTTATCTGTTTCTTCTCGATAACTTCTGTTCAAGTCGATGAATCAAAATTTTTGTCACGACAAGGCATAGATGCAAACTTAATCGATTGTCTGTAATTGCTGGAACCATAATATATTCATTAATTTGCAACGGCAAACAGCTGAAAATGAAAAGTTGCTTTAATTACGGGAGCGACTACAGAGGCCGCAACATTAACAGAAATAATGTCATATGGATTCCAAAAAGTGGATGAAACAATAAACTATGTCTTGTCAGCGTGAAAAAAGTAAAACAATGTGCATATTCCCTGATTTATAAGAAAAACTGTAAAACCGATCTGACAGGGATGGATCCCCCTTAAACTGTTCTCGTGCCTGCATTTCATGCACGCAACTACCGGAGCGACGAACACGCCTTATATTTAAAGAACCGGAAATGCCTTAAGACTATCGTCTGCTTTGTATATACAGAATGTACCTGTTCGTCACGTTGTATGGGGATGCGAAGACGAGTAAAATGACACAGTACACTTATGGTCACAGAGACTGGGAACTGCCCACAAATTGTGGTTTTCGAGGGTTGCAACCTGCGTGGAAATAGCAGCAAATCGCAGTTACGACGTCAAATAATGCGTCAAGCGAGTCAAACTAACAGTCTGGGAGACAGTGGCGGTGTATCGATCGCATCGCTCCACGGAGTTTCCGATTCAATGTCCGGGCGCGGTCACTCCCAGGATCTCTAGTGGCGATACCGAAGTACGTGGGAATATCACGGGGAACTGCCTTTCCTTTGTCCTTTCATTGAAGCCAGATCCATATAAGCCGCTCTTGTTCGCAGTTTTTGCTATTTCAATGCTATTTATACGCAGACTGCAAGTTTCAAACCCACAAATTGTGTGTCAGTTTAGGGGTACTTCCCAGCCTCTCCGACCCAAGTATATACTATACAATTTTACTCATATTCGCGACCCCTACTACGTGACGAAGAGCTTTAGACGTTATACAGGGACATCCTGTACACTCTGTTTCGTATAACAAAAGTAAAAATTGACACTTCTGACTTTACAACAATTTTTGTTCGTTCCACCACGTGTGCTGTCAATTTGGTCTTGCAGGGTGACGCACATTATATAATACTAGTACAACCCAGCATACGTTCTGCCTATGTATATATGAAAATGGATATTGATTGAATTACGCCCCTCCCCCCTTTTTAAAAGCCCAATATGCCATAAGGGGAAACTAGGTATAGAAGTTAATGCGCTGCACCGCAATCTAGTCCCGAGTTAGAGCAATATTGATAGCATAAAAACCTTCCCCATAAAATTGATACGTTGTGCCCCATTTCATGGTGATTGTTCAGTGTCGGACTTGATCGATCTCATACATATACGGGATTTATCAGTACAGCTGTAACAAACTTTCTGGGGAGGGAGGGGGGAGGGGAGGGGAGAGAGTACAAGCCAGACGATGGGAAATCACATTAAAATGCATGGACGTAAACACTTTCCTGGCAGGGTAGTGACGTCACAAAACACACGAAATAAAGGATGCGAACGAGAGAGAAAACATGTTTATTATTCTTAATACAGCAAAAAAACTACGAAAAATAAGAGAAATTTATCGTCATCATTTGCCAATTACTTCCCATAATTTTTGCTAAATCAGAATTAATAAACTTTTTTTTCCTCTTGTTCGTGTCCTTTTTTTAAAGCGTTTAGTGCGGCCGCGGTGGTCGAATGGTCAAACCATTCGCCTCCCACCAAGGCGATCCGGGTTCGATTTCCGGCTGGGTCAGTCCCCGGATTTTCGCATGTGGGAATCAAACCGGACGATGCCGCTGGTCGGCGGATTCTTGGGATCTCCCGTTTTCCCCGCTCCTTCATTCCGGCGCTGATCTATACTAGCATCATGAGACCCCTCACCAGCGCTTAAAGACCTCGATTTTAACGCTGGCCAATATCACACACGTGTTTAGTGTCGCACGTAAGCGTTTCCGACCATGGAAGTTTGTAACCGCGGTACTGATACACTCTGTATATCAACATCCATTGAAGTGAGTTCATATATACAGATACAAGTTAAACTGTCCATAAGTATGTCAACATTCACTGAAGTTAAACGAAACAGAGTACAACTGATGGAGCACGGAAGAAAGATGATGCATTTTAGATCACGCACTCTCGTCCCACGCGGCCACGAGGCGATATATCGACCAAGCGACGATCCTCTCCGAATTGAAAGTTGTGAAGGAGAAGCTGCTCATCTCAAGGAGGCACTTCTTGTTGAAGAGTGTTTGAGTGTAAGCATAGTCCTTACTATCTTCATTTACATTTTTATAGAAATTGTCAAGGGAAGGAACGTCGACAGGGGCTGAGGGTATCTCCCCCCCGTCAATCTATATTTTACTCGCTTTAAATGCTGATGGTATTACAAGTAGATTTGCACATGAATTGTAAAGTGTTCTTCTGCAATAGTATGTCTCTACACACGCACATATGCTAAAATTTTACTCTCGGGAGGTCCTATGACTGAAGTCTTAGCTCTGCAGTATTGAGCGCACTCGTGAACCACGGAGTGGCAAAACCGACATTGGCTACTGTCTAAGACGCTTTCATTTTTATCACAACGTGGAATTGCTCTCAAGCATCTTTACCATTTTTAAACAGAATTACAACATTTTTCTCCGCAATCTGATGTAGCGCATTTAAATAAAAGACATTTTAAGACTTAACAGAACATGTACGTTTACAAAATGATGAATGTGCGTAGTAGAAGGATCTTAAAAATTTTATTATTTTTAATACTATCTTTAACCTACAAAATAGTTCAGTTCACGTGATTGACAAGTTCACGCGAGAATATATCTAGTACGCATTCTTTTTTTATGTTTATAAATAACAGCCTATTAAAGTCGTGCAAAAGATACTCAAAATTTTAGTAATACATAAAACATGTATTTATGTTCTCAATATACTTTAAAAACTAAAATTTATAACACATTTTTTTTCCACTAAATATTTTGGGTACTCCGTTTTGCACTTCCCTCCCCCTCCCCATGCATGATATATATGTTTTTTCCCCCGGATCTTCACGGGTGTCGCAGAACTCGCCAAAGTTTCATCACGATCGGATGAATTGTAATGGACGGCACAGGAATGCACACGTTACAGACACACACATACATACACCATGACTTATCAGGTGCATTTATGCTGGAGTTTCTGCGTGTATAATTCTGTTTCCTATTTTGTTTAGGTAACATCTGCCAAAACAAATCGTGTCGTCGGCTTCGTCATGTGACGTCCAGATTAGTGGCGAAACGCCATTTTGATGGTCACTGCAAGTTCAATCGTGTAGAAGACTTAATGTTATTTCGGCATTCGATAAGTTGGCCCGACATTAGTACGTAGCGACATCTACTTCGTGAATATTAAATACTTTTGACAAAAATGTGAGTTTTTTTTAGAACCAATTTTTTAATGCGTCGACTAAGGAGCGTAAATGCACCTGAAGACTAATTGGTGGTACACCCGGTGTGTATGTAACGAGAATACGTAATCGAAACAACTTGGGGGCAAGTCAGTCCATAATGGCAACATTCCACTGCAGATACGGGCAATTGTAGAGAGCTACCACTTTTGACTTGACGACAAAGAGTATTGTGCAAGCAGGCTCGAAGCCAAAATAGTACACTTTCTGGATCGCCAAGTCCGAGTTGCTTGGAAATGCGGCAGTGTCTGTGCCCTATTGCAAATAGTTCCTTGCCACTACATAATACCCTCTTGTACGACAGTCATTGATGTTCACATCCTTCTATTATTTTTCAATTGATTAGAAATATATTTTCAGTATACACGATCATTCCGCAGTATGGAAATAAGATCACAATTACATGTTTACTTAACAGGTATCAATTGTTTATAATAACGCACAACTCTAGTAAACCACACTGCAAAAAAAATAGGTAAATTTACGTGTGATGGAAGCTAATTACCTCTACAAGCAAGGGAAAATTACTCAACTGGTAACGTAATGTTTCATTACATATTGGCCCAAACCCTGTAGAACAATATGACATAACGCGCGAACGAAACTTCCGAGTGGTATGTGTGGCGAATAAACTACCCTGCGGAAATTTCCACACATATTTGGAAATCAGATTTCCCTCGCAATGTTGGGGAATATTACCACACATGTGATGAGTAGCATTACTAACTTTTTTTACAGTGGATAATTAATTCAATTTACTACCAACTAACCAGTTACACACACAAACAATTCGGCACCAAATTAAAATTCGATTTTCGTCGCGCTAACGTTATAGAAGTCTCGAGGCTGGTTGGTCGGCAAGTCATTTTATTCGCGTTAACATCCATCGCATCGTGTCAGTCGCGCTATTGCGAAGTCAGCATAATGGGTCAATGGAGGGAGTTCTTCGCACATCGGCAGCGATGTCGTAGTAAGGCGTAGAAAGCTTTTTCATTCGAACAGAACTTTTAACGAAAATACTTCCCCCAAGGCCGCGTGCTATGTCCTTCGTCTACCAAGGTAAGCAAGGCGTCGCAACTTTTCGCGGACGTTGGGTTACTTGAGATAAGCACATCGCTTTCCGGTTTCCATAACGAAAACTTGTATTTTTTTGTCAGTCGCCCGATGATGCCCTAGTTACTACCCACGGGAAAGTTGCGCATTCTAATTTCAGGAATCTCAAAACAAATGTACCATAAAGTGGAGTTACTTCGCACCACATATTCTTGTTGTTAAAGAGGGCGTGGTACATAATTCAACACTGCATTAATCTATAACTATAGTCTGTCTCGTGTAAGAATTCCAATTTTTGACAGTTGTATTGGCATTTCTTTTTACAGCTGTTTCCATGAAATAAGCTGTGTTGTCCTCTGATGCAAGTGACTTTTGCACAAACAAACTCAGCTGGCTCTCAAACTGTCCAGTTTATCAACATTTAAAGTATTTTCCTGTAGAAATTTGTACACATGATTAGTCTTCAGAACTGTCAACAAATGGAATTCTTATGTGAGACAGACTATATAGGTTTCTTGAAACCAATCTGCGAAAATTAAACAATAGTAATCCTAGACAATAGTTTTACCCAACGTTTTAAACCAAATTGTTTCCAGTGATACGAACTTCTGAAGCACAATCTCTGACGCCGGAACCTCGTGCATTTAACTGCGGCGCAAGAGATCACGCGTAACGAATTAGGCTTTAAAAATAGCGTAGAAATCTATTGATGATTTCAGCGTATATTTATCTACCATACACTCTTACGTGAAAGTTTAAAGAACCTCAAAATACTGAAAACTTTACAATTCACAGAAGTACTTTAGAGTGACGGGTATCCCAGAACTTTCAAATAGGATGAAATAAATCGGTTGGTGCAACGTTACCATTGGGGTGCAACGTAACCTTGACAACTATACAAATTCGGGTCATGTGACCATTGTCAATTGAAATACAGATTTTTGTGAAGAATGCTCAGTTCTTACTCTTGTCACCGACATTGATATCTGTGAAGACCCACTGCTGATCGTCTTGCAAGCCAGCTATTTTATATATCGAAGGTCGTTTAAGCCTACCAAGCGATGTGGCGCAACGGTAGCGCGTTGGACTTCCATTCGGGGAGGGTTCGATCCCCGGCTCCGGCCATCCTGGTTTCGGTTTGACATAGTTCCCGAAATCGCCGCAGGTAAATGTGGGATGGTACCTTAAGTCCATGATCTATCATTTCTACTGCTTTTTACGATAATTGTTGAGAGCACATATCGAGAAATTGTTGCACAGTTTTCTTTAAGGCCATAACCCATCATTTATTTCCAACGATTGAAAATAACTAATATTTTAAAACTAAATGCTTTGAAAAAATTTTGGTGTGTACAGTCGTACTATACACCATTCTGGCAGAGCTTTTTTTCAAAATTATGAAGCATTTGCTAGCAAAAAAAATATTTAGCTGCATTTTGGCTCATTTTGTCAACGAAATGTGATATTTCAGGGGCAAAAATCTAAAAATCCGTTTGACGTATTGTAAAAAAAAATTCAGCTACAAACGATGATATATAAGTATTAAAACTGTAAGACGAATTTTCGATATATGTATTAATTTGCGTTAAAAAAAATTTCGAAACTATTGTAAAACTAAAGAGCGAGGCCGTATGTATACTATGAACTAATTATTTGAAGACAAAATAACACACAACGACTACAACTAACTGTAATTAATTAACTAATTAACCAAATACGTATAATTGTTTGTCTAGAAAAATATAGGCCTACTGCGTAATGAAAAGAATTTTTGACAAATCTGTGCAACGGATTTTCTATACCTCGTTTACGAATAAAAAAAATAATCACCGTTAACAGCAGTAGAAATGTTGGACCATGGCCTCAGCTCTTTGTCTCTGTAGAAGTTGTGTGTCAAGTCTCTGATGACCTCTGTCTACGATGCAAAACACCCACTTACCGCACTGTCGTTCAGGCCTCTTCTCAGAGAACGACTCGAATGTCACCAGAGGTAGTAGTTACCAGGCGATAAGTTGATCATGCGAGGCCTCTCGCTGGACAACTTGACATGCACGCAGCTAACACGCGGGGAATGTGGCACACGAGAGCGTGAAGCCCACACCAACGAGCACCACAGACAAAGGAGCAGGTTGTCCGCTCGCGCAACACAATGCTACTAACGCAACGCATTGTTTTCCTGCGGCGGGGGGCTACGTTCCATCTGGCATTGCGGTCCTGCCGTGAAATTTCCTACACTTCGGGAGGGAAAGCAAACACTGACAAAACCACCGTGAAATTAGTGTTAAATACAAGACAGTAGGGCCTTGTCTGTAGACGCAGGCGGCTGACTGACGTTGGTCTGTGCGCCGACATGAAGTGTGTCTGCAGCTGAGGTCGCCGCAACAATGCCCAGCACACATGACTCTACTCTCTACTCCCAAAAGGCCAGGGCAAATTCATTAACAGTGGAACTCGACGTTAACAGAACTACAGTTTAACCAAACACGTCGACTGCATCAAGTCTTGCTAATTGTTGTATCCACTAATATAAGACCTATCATAATATAACCACGCACAACCAAGTAAAAGAAAGGTTAGATTTATAATTTTCTACTAACAGTAAGTATACCACAAAAACTCAATTTGGGTCTGTATACAGAAAAATGCGGTACAGGGACTTTCGGGTCACAGTGTTTCTCCCGACTTAAAATACTGTATGGAATGACATTGAACTTATAATAAGACGTTGGCTTGCGCAAAATAAATGATTATGCATCCAAATGTCCGACAGCGTAAAGTACAAGGGAGTAGATTGTGTAAATTAGCTACAGTAAACAATTACAATAAATTGCATGTAGTTAAATAGTGTTATTAGAATTTATATAGCTAGTTTAACAGCGTAAATTGCATTTATTATATTAAAGAGTTGCAAACAGAACTGCATCACGTTGGCAATATTTGGTTACAAAGTTGGCAAAACTGTTTTCTAGCGTTTCGAAAATTCATATTTGCTGACTGTGGCCGGCGAGGATATTTTAGCAGCTAAAAAGAATTTTCGCACACACAATAAAAATAATTGTAATTAAAATTAAACGTCAGAACTTTCCTTGTAACAAACCGTTTCCTAAGTTCGACCACTTATTTCTAGTTAATATGAGCAGACGTGACCCATGGTTTTACAATTAAATCAAATCTGTTCTACGAAATTAACATCTGCGGATTCGCAGTACCCTACGTTATAAATCACGTTTATTTTATCTTATGGATTCGTCAATGCAAACATGACGGGTGGCCGCAGTATGTAAAGCGATATACGTTTTTTACGTGCGCAGTAACCGTGTGTAAATGAGATAGTAATTTCGCACGAGAGTTGCATGGATAAAAATATCAAGAATATTCATCCCAATACGGAGTTATGGACCAGATCACAGGAGTCAATCTAACAGTAAGGGGGAGATCGGCACACCTCACACGAAAATCACCGTTCTTCAGTGACCAGGGGCGGTGAAACTGAGACTAATCATTGTATATACGTAAGTCCTCAATTTACGTCATACCGCTTGACGTCGTTTGGGATTAACGTCGCCAATGTTTCGAGTACACATTTTTTAATTTTAGTAGCCGCTGAATCATAACATCGATATTCAATTCTCGCGCGATCTCGTTTATCCACACATGCGTATCAGGATTTAACACCATGTTCCAAAAAGGTTTGGCAATATGCTGTGGGTGGGGCCGGTTTGACTTAATTTAAGTAGTTCCAATTTGCGTCGCTGTTTTCGGGAGCCTAACCTCGACGTAAATCGAGGACTTATATTGTATTCTATGGACTAATTCAGCGGAGCAGAGCCAGTACGATCGTAGAGGCGCTGCAATGAAAGGCTGGCGGTTCTCAGATAACCAAATGTGCTGCCAGATTTACAACAAGAATTAGTTTAGGAACCACATCGACAAGCAGAAGGTTAAACCATAAAACTAAACAGGGGGGGAAATCCTAAATTATTATACTTAAAAACACCTCCCTACCTGCCCTTCCAATGCATTGCAGCGTGGTACGACTATTCTCTTTATGATGAAACTAATTAATATGCATTATATTTGTATATCTACGAAAAGAATACACAGTTCAAACTATGTCGCTATAGTTTTAAAAAATTCGGCACGTTTATTAGAAACATTATTTTCTGGCCCCTCAAAACGGCCAAAAATGTTTTTTTCAGACTGACGTATTTGGAAAATTAACAATCGGATTCGAAAAACGTAACTATAGAAAAAAGCGTCAGACTTTGAAGTACGCTGCCCATAAATAAAATATGGTCACCGCTTAAAGTCTCATAGGAAAAAGGATAATAGTTAAGCACTGCGCGCGCGCGTAATCTATGGGGCTTGCGCGGAGAGGCGATAATGCATTACATACGGCGGTCAGCGACAGTCTTAGCACTCCTACCTCATACACACAAACGCAGCTTATCTAGGGAGGGAGGCCTTTTAACCCGCGGTAGCAGAATTCCGACTTCACTTCACTCCATATTGGTGGCCTTGAGACAGCCCGCGCAGCCACAAATTGGTCAAATAGATGCGAAAAAAACCCGAGTTGATATAGTTACCGATAACGGTAATAAGAATAACACATTTGAAGAACATACGTCATTATCTTCACGAATAGTACATTATATTACGACCTAATTACCTTGTGTCTACCGGGAATCAGAATTCCGACATTTGTTAAGACAACCGGACTGGGATGAGCTTGGCTCGGGGCCACACTGGGTTATTGGACCATCCTTTCACTGGCCGCCCTCCCCCTACTGGACGTGTAACTAGGTGAGGTGTCGGGCGTGGTGCCGGTGGTAAGAAGCCAACGGTACCTGGGCACACCTCCCAGCGCCCACACACGCACACACTCGTTAGTAACATTCCCCGGCTCTTGTCTCGGGCACGACGTGCCGCCGGGTCTACGAGGCAAACACAAGATGCTTGTTTTCAGTCACGGGCCACTCCTAACATTGAACATCGTACCATAGACACATGCGAATTACGTGGGAAGGTCAAAGGATTGCAGTCTGTCTCACGTAAGAATGCCATTTTTTGACAGTTCTGTAGACTAACACACGCCTGACACGCAACAAATTGCACCCTCGCAAGATATTCTTCTCAATCAGCTCGTGTTAAAAGCTTCCAATGAAGGTATCTGTTTTTTACATATTAGTTTAAGAAATTACAAAGGCAACAATATAAAATGGAAAACGTAATATCTAAACCTTGCGACTTAACTATACGAAAGCCATTTCAAGAATTTAAAATGACTTATTTTTAAAACATTACCAACTAAAAATTAATTGTACATCATCGAATTAGAAAAATTTGTACATATTTCAAATCAGTCCCTTTATTCACAATGCTACAGTTTTTAGTCTAATTAAGGTGCACGGCAGTTACTTTAAAGGCTACAATTGTTCGTTGAAATAACACGTAATTTGATAACAGTTGTACTTACACACGGCATATGATAATTTATGGCAGTATTTCTAGCTAACTTGTACAAGAAGTAAGTGAAGAGATTTGTCAGCACTCAACATCGAGGTCTTTAGCACTGGTGAGGGGGTGACATGCGACTAGAGAGCAGTGCGGGGATGAATGAGCGGAAGAAACGGGAGATCTCCGAGAAAACCCGCCGACCAGCGGCAACGTACGGCACGACTCCCACCTACGAATATCCGGGGACCGACCCCGCCGGGAATCAAACCCGGATCGCCTTGGTGTTATACAAATAACTTCGGGAACCTCCAATATATCTATCAACGACAGGGTCACAGATCCGAATTAAGACCGTTGAAACGTCGAGAAGAAACAAACTGTGCTATTTACGGGAAAATAAAGAAGATTTAATGGTCGATCAAGTCAGTGCATCTTTACAGTGGACGCTAAAACAGAACGATGAAACAGTAGTGACAGTGTAAAAATCGAACGGCGTTCGTTACTGAAAGTACTTAATCCTCTGTTCTCTCTTATGTCGAAGAGAGTTTGGGAAAGGGAGCATGAAAAACGGTATAAAATCTCGAGACAAATTATTTTTTCGTAATAAACTACAAAGGTTACCAAGGTGGAAACAACGATAGAGAAAATATTCGACTTTCAGAAGCAGGCACTATGAATTCATTATGACAAACGGAATGTGAAGTAACACAGCATGTTGGTAGCAAGGAATCTTGTTGACAACATCCGGTACAAATTGTGTACAGAAATAATCACAGGCGAGGCAAGTAAACAGAATCTCTTATCTGGACAGCAGAGACTTATCAGACAAGCCGAGTAAACTGCCTGGGCCGACGTAGCAGGAGAAGTCCACACTGAATATGGTCCATGTAAGAGATGCTGTATAGGTTAGTTAGAATAATATCAATGTTTTTAGGAGCAAGGTTATTACGTCCCAAACACAATATTATATTTCTTGATACTGACTAGGGTACTGATAACGCAGTTCGCGTCAAACTTGTTTCTTCACCCACTAATAATTAAAAATTTTAAAAATCTAAAACCACTTAGAGTGGTTAAAAATATGTTATTCCGTTGTTTTACTTATGTCCAAATATACCGGCGCATGTTACAGCAATGAAATAAGGAAACCTAACTTTCTGTACGTCCCATTAATTACATTTCATTGGCATTTAAAAAAAACGAACGAATTTGATGCAAAATCTACCCAAAAAATAAAATGCGACCTTTTTCATGAAGTCTAAACAGACCTTGCGCCATATTTTGTATGCCAACATAATTCACGGGAATGGTTGCGAACTATGTACAACACGCATGGTGTGCCAGACACATATCTACCTTGATACGATTAGCGGACAGGGTCTATGGTATTTTTAACTCGGTATTATTTGTTCGTGTTTATCGGCAAATAAGGTATTAACGGCAGATAAAAGTGATCTGGAATTGTTTTAATACCACATGCTTTATTTCCCATAAGCACACCATGTAAATATTAGCATGTCCACATTTTTATCGAGCTATGATACTGTCCGCCAATATTCTTGATTATCTGTTATATCCCCATGTTCCTATACTCATTAAAACAGAGACAAGTTAACAAGAGGGATTAAGTACAACTAATCCATTTACCAGAATTTCATGAAAACACGTCTCATATTAAAGTGTTACACATTATGTATAGCTATGGACCAAATGTAACATACACTAAAAAAAAAACGAATGAACCAGTAAAGAAAAAACAAATTTCACGCAAAGTTAGACGAATGCTTGGTTTACCTTAAACTTAACACCTTCACTGGGAATAATAAGAACTTGTGGGGGAAAACTCGTAAAGATAGAAACGTTAATTTATAGCTTCATGAATCAAAGGTTATCTGTAAAACAATTACTAACATTCTGACCGGGAATAAATTTACCAGCAGATACACGCTGATGAATATTCTGTTATTACAATAGGAAACACAGCTGACGGCCCGTCGTTACGTTCAAATTACTTCCCCCAAATCGCGTTTAGTCAAAATACACAAATTACAACACGTAATTTCAGATATATTTTCTTTCGTAAAATGCTGATTATTTCTTATAAAACAACATAATTACATTCAAGAATATACTACGGAACACAGTTAATTTCTTTGTAAATTTCCGTGAATACTAGAAAAGCCTTTTAAAAAATTTCTCGAATTTTTTTAACCAACCGATGAAGAATGAATTTCGACATAATTTATTAAATACATACGTACATGCATGAGCCCCCTTCCCCTTTTTTCTTTCATTCACCAAAAAACTACTACACTACGCAATATTCTTCACACTGGGCTAGACTAGTTTTTGCTGTAAGTTATCTCCAACACCCGTTCATTTCACGAACAAGGCAATTTCGACAAGACAAACTAATTCTGTACACTTTTGCAACAAAAATTCTCATCGTACTTTACCTTGTTACGACGAATTTTAAATTGGTAATCACAACCGAAATCAGCTTATCAATTTATTATAATAAAATTCTTTAGGTTTAGAGCAACACTTTTAACATTCTACTTCTGGATATGAAAATTTTTATACGATACTTAATATCTAAAACGCAATTTTGAGATGTTAAACATTTAGTAGAATCTAAAAAATTATTTTCTACCACATTATACGCAGAACATTTTTTCAATTATCTTGACACTAGGTCCATAATAATCCCCTCCTATGGCTGCAAATGACATAGGACGTAGGAAGATCTGTAATTACTTTGACTCTCCATAGTGTAGAACGTTCTAGGCACAGTATCAGTCATTGTCAACAGGCTTTTGTCTCGAAGGAAGACGGCTACGACAACATGTTTCCGAACAAGTACATATTTACTTCTGGCAGTCTGTGGCCAACCAAATATTTACAGTTCCCAATTCCAAACTCACTCTCAACTCGGGCGAGTCCAAAATGGCTTTGGTTCTGTAATCGTCGCAGTGAATAATCAGTGCATGGCAGGATAAGTTGAGTGTATATCGTAGAATATTAACCAATGATAATACGAAATGGCTTCACGTCAAACAGACTAAACAAACACATACACCACCATCAAACTCTTTAACAAATCTAATGTCAAAATGGGGTAGCTAAATAGTTAGTGGAAGCTAGCTTTTTTCTTTTACGTTCAAGGCACGGAAACGGGGATGACTATATAATACAATATAATATATAATCGAATATAACACGCATGACAAATACTTCATCGCCTTTAAGCGCGGAGTACCAATTCGGCGCGCAGTGTTTTCGTAGAAACCATTTTCCAATGGGATGTTGTCAAGCGATGACCGTACAACTTTATTGTATTAGGTAAAGTCCAATGCAGGTTTCTATTATTTAGTTTTCAGATTACGGTTGGTATTTTCTCAGCTACAGCAACGCGAAAAAGTCATTTTTAGCATTTTTGAGGAGCTTGGAAATCTTGTTTTTAATTAACGGACGCCATTTTTAAAATAATACGGAGGACACAGTTCGAAGCGTGTCGTCTTTCCGAACCACGCTACAGCACGTCTCACACGCCATGGCGTTTCCCGAATACGGCTGGTAGTTTACCCTGCAACAAGGCTTTGAATGGTAGGAATAGTGAAGTGAAGATACTTTGGCCAACATTCAACATCTCTGTATTTAACACTGGTGAGAGTGACATGCCGTGCACTGAGAAAATTTTGTTGGTGCAAACAAAATTTGTTTGAATCAACCAAATCATTTGTTTGTATAGGGGCAATTAGATATTTGTTTGCTCATACCAAATTATTTGGTTCCCTCGATTTGTTTGAGGCAAATAACTGAATTTTGTTGGCAGTACCAAATATTTAGCTGGTCATAAAAATACTTCGTTAGACATATTAAATGCACACGCAATATTTTAAGAACTAAAAAAATATATATATATTTTATAATCTTAACAAATTTCTGAAATTTTAAGACCTAAAAAAAAAGTATAGCTGGACCAGGTTTTGATCCACTATCCCATCACTTGCTTCTTTCTATTCATGACCTAACCAACTGAGCTACGAGTTCTTATATGATAATTGGATTGTTATTTGTACAGGAATAGTTAGGCCTAATATTAAATTACGATTGTACTGCTTTATTATCTAACATTTTTGTCTTCCGTCTGCGAAAACGTAAACGACGTCAAATAATATTACCAAATTACTGCCGTGCACCGCAGCACAAAGAACGATACGTGCAGCTGCGGTGTTTTTCAAGTTTATAGCATTTTCCGATGTGATCGATCGAATAAACCACTTTGAAATTGTTATAGCTAAAATTAAGATACTTTAATAAAGCTGATGAACAGTTTAGACGTCCTACTTGCTGCACAAGCTTATACTTTGAAAGTTGAGGTATACAGCGTTCGCCATCTTTTCGCTCACGCATGCCAGCCTGCCATCTTTTCGCTCACGTACGCCAGCCTGCCATCTTCCGCAAGTCAACCAAATGAATTTAGTTTCGCCAACAAAATCATTTAGTCCATAGAAATTTTTTTTTGTTCAAAGCACATCGCTTATAACTAACAATATTATTTTGTTGACAAGCTGTAACAAGTTGTTTGTTTACACAAAATATTTATTCGACGTCCTTTAGTAACCAAATATACGTTTGGCACAAACGAAATACGTTTAAATGAATAATTTGGTCGAGGGAAATAAATAAATTTGTTTGGAGGACTCCACGTTTAGTCTTACCAACAAAATATTGTTTAGCTGAAGCAAACATCACCCAAACAAATATATATAGTATAATGAAACAATTCTTTCTCTCAGTGTGGGTACGAAGAAGCGCCGGGATGATTACAAGGGAAAAAACACTGGCAACTACATTATTTTATTCGCACGCGGTTTTTAGTTATCCTCCCCCTGAAGCGTCTTCAGTTGGACGACAAAATGAATGTTTACAAATTTTGTTTCGACAGCTAAATTTTAAAATTTCTCTAAACACTACTAATGATACCGTTGCGAAGAATTCGTCGAAAACAATGGACTAAGTGATGAATGAAAATTCAATTAACTCTCGACTTGGTTCTGAGACGTCCACTATCGGCCGACATCTATATGATTATCACTCCCAAAAAACAACTCAAGCCTACTAATTGCTTTCAAGCACCCATAAATACTCACTAAAAGCACTCGCAGGTCACACCAATCTCATTTATATTCATTTCAGAGAAATCGACGACGCAAGTTTGGCAGACTAAGTTTATAAATGTATGTTAATGTAATTATTATACACATGTTACGTGTCCATGATATAACATAGCAAATAAGTGTAAAAAATATCAAATTTACACATTAAAATATGAAATGGGATGGGAAGACCAGAATGTAGCAGTCTTGATAACCTTGTTAGTTGCTCTCCAAAGACTAAAAGCAGGTTTCCGAAAACTAAAAAATATTGTGGGTGCTTTATTCCACCGCATTCACAAAGTCCTTTTTCACAGATAGTTCTGCACCGAAAGAAACACTGCGGTTCTCAGTCTGTTTAATGTGATCCATATAGCATATGGTTTATAACCTCCTGCAGCGAGTTTTTCGAATAACCTTCGAATAGCTAATCTCACCATAACTGTAATCGGCATGTTAGAGGTAATTATGGAATTGCTATAGTTGATTGCAAAAGGTCTTTCTTGACCTTAATCTTGAAGCCTGCATTTTGTGTCTAAACAACGGGTGGGCGAGAGATTTTTGTCAGCGCTCAACATCTAGCGGTGGTGACATGAGGTGAGTTGCAGCAGCGACGGAATGAAAGGGCGGGGGAAACTGAGAGATCCGCGAGAAAACCCGTCGACCAACTGAATCGTCCGGCACAATTCCCACATGCGAAAATCCGGGGACCGACCCCGCCGAGAATCGAACCCGGATCGCCTTGGTGGGCGGCGAATAACATGACATTCGGCCACCGCGGCCCCTTCCGAACAACGTGTCTCGCATCAGTTTCCTTTTTAATTTTACTATTACAGTACTAGCGACAGCACTGAAGCACACAATGCAACGTAAATCGTAATATCTGATGTATTCTAAGATTTATTTTCCATAGTGCGGCAACAGCAGCGCTTAAGGGGGGAGTTCAAGCAAAAATTTTATTATTTTAATAATTTTTATGTTTGCACGATATATTGTTTGATTTGTACACGTATATTGTGTATTTTTCACAGTAATGAAAATTTTCTAGCTTTCATAATTTTTGTGTAATGGCAAGTAAAAGCCAAAATTTGCATAAAATAGTTTTTTTACAAGAAACGAAAACCAATTGACTTACAGAAACGAAATTATTCCCACTGAAGAACAGTGTCGCAGGCTACAACTGGACATGTATAAAACATTGCATTGCAATTATTTTTGTATTTAAAAAATACACAAAGTTGACATTTTCTTATTTAAAAATCAGCAATTTTTTAAAAATACAGAAAACATTCAATGCTGCTTTTTTATTTATGGTCAGACGTAGCCCGAGGTACTGCTCTTCAATGGGAATTTTTTTTCTGTATGTCAGTTTTAGTTTCTTGTAGAAAACCGTTTTATGCACATTTTGGTTTTGATATGCCACTGTACAAAATTACGAAAGCTAGAAAATTCCATTGCTGTAAAAAAGATGCACATTATATGCTTATAAAACAAAGTCTCGTACAAATATAAACATTATTTAAACCACTAAAATTTTAGCATGGAACCTCCCCCTCCCCCTTAATAAATACGTACTGCTAGTGATACATGGATAAGGTTAACTCTACTACAGGTTATAAAGAAAATACGTTTTCTTATGGGAGAGCTTGGCACAGGGAAAATTTTTGCCACTAGTTTCGCTTCAATCGCTAATGTACCAGATAAATACGAAACCGTAGTAAAATTAAATTTAAATAAACTTTGAAATTATATTAGTACCTAATTTAATTTAATTTTAAAGTGAAAAGAAACCGAATTGGTGTTTTAAACTATCAACTCAATGTAATTTAAAATCCAGGAAAGCTCTGTGATAGGTCAGTTTGGTGCACTACTGATACCAGTGCTCAAGTGGCAGAAATTTTCCCTGTGCCAAACTTATAACATTGATCTTTCTAACCTGCAGTAGAATTAACCTTATACATGGACGATACTAGCGACCTTCCTGACGCGACTGACAAACTCGGCGGGACTAACAAATAGCACACCGGACTACACAGCGAGCAGTTTCGACGTCGACGGAGGCGGCACGTGCTAGTTTGCCGCTGGTAACCTTGTCCTACCCAAGACAACGGCCACAGTCTTGTACGTGCTTCTTATGTCCGCAGGTCGGTAGAGCAAGCCGTCACTCACGATCACGACCCATCCAATCACTATGCACGACAGTCTGTCTGTTCTCTGGTAGATCTTACGGCACTATGTCAACATGTCTTAAGACTCGAGGGCGAGTAATACTTGCTACAAGGGCGAATACAGAAGGTTGGATGGGGCGGATAGGGGCCATAACCCTCCCTAAACTGCCTCCTCTCAAAAAAATTGGGTCAAATAAAGGTCAATTAAATCATTGAAAAATATGTCCTCAAACTTTTCCTAAATTTTTTTAAGACAACACATTACAACACACCCGTGGTTACACGGTTTTGTGTTGAAGCAATTATGTAAAACAGTGATTAATAAAATTGATAAAAAGATAATTTATTAAATAAAACTTTCTTGTTTATAGACTCCAAAAAGTTTTATACAATTTAGTTTGTTAATCACTAAAATTAAAAGTATGTGTTTTAAGAACCAACACAATTATAAAGATATGTGAAAGGCGCAGTATGAAAACCAACATTTTTTATCAGCATAAAGGTATTCACTTCTAAAACGTAATTTATCCGTAAATATACTACCGTGGCCGCCTGAGTGACCGTATACTGCCTAGAAGCACGGTAAAGACGAGATAATACCCGCATCACGCCACACTCTGGTCTCTAGGCGCTAGTCACTGACCTGGCGTACAATCTCTTCACAGACAACACATCTGTAGGAGACATTTAGTGGTGACCCTATTGTTTAGGACACATTAAAGATGAAAGGCATTGTACACTTCTGTCGGCCGCAGCTCTACGAAGCACCCGGATGCCTAGGAAGTGGTTAACAAAATTTTGTCTATCTCCCTTATACATTTTGTATCATGTAAACCACCGTAGCATTTTTGTGTACATGAGTCAACGCGATTTATTTAAATTTTAAGACTAAGGGTATAAAAATTTCGAAGAATGTACCATATTGTTATGAAACCCCTACACACCGTACATATTGACAAGTCCAAAGACAAAATTGCTTATTACGTTGGAACTGTTGACGCCATTATAGTAACGTATTGAGATTCCCGACTCCGCCTATTCTCATTTATGTTTCTTCGTGGTTCCCCAAAATTGCTGAAGACGAATGTCGGGATGGTTCCTTAACAAGATCATGGGGAATTTATCTTAACACTTTCTGTCCTTGTATAAAATTCTGTGTAAATCGTCACTAATGACCTAATTATCAACGAGACGCAGGTCTTATAAACTTAAAACCCTGCTAAACATGAAATGCTATAGAAGTTTCTAACAGAAATAGTTTACATTGCCAATGAATTCCGTGGACAAGTCAAGCAACATTTTTACACATATATCGAGGTCCCAGAGTAAAGAAATTACTTGCGATACATTTCAAGTAACGATTGAACACTCACACATAATTACATTAATATTTCGGTTATTTATTTTTCGTCAAATATTGAGATTTAGTACTTGTTCTTTTGAAGGACATACTTCAGACTTTCTCCTACGTGGTACGATCTCAAAATGTATTACTTTATGTGCTGCCTAATTGCGAACCAATTTCGCAAAAGGTCTCATGGTATTGTCCGTCTGTTTGTTAATTGTTAGGCCAGCCTTACATTCCTACCCGCCAAGCGTGGGCAGACAGAGCCTGCAGCCGTGTGTTAGACGGATGGAGGGAGGGAGGAGAGGGGTACAATCGGACGACAGTCTTGGAGCGTGGTGGACGAGCGACGAGCAGGCGCGCCAAGGACGAGGCCTGCTGACCCGGTGCGAGGATTGTCGTGATGTTTGGAGCCACCCGGCATTCCGGTCAGGGAGCCACCAGTCCGTCGCTTGCGTGCCAGCACTCCCTCACCGTTCACATCCCTAGCACACCACTCCATATTCATTCTCTACTCACGCATCGTCGTGATGTGCGCAATGCTAAAAACGCTTCAGTAAAAATGTTTTCTCGAGCAACATATATCTGAAGAACGATCTCTGGCGCTGTTTATCTCTTACCTTTAACTGCGACGCAAGAGATCTTGCTTAACAAATGCATTATCCTGGGTTAATGTTTGCTGATCAAGTTCGCAAATATAATGATCAAGGATTGTTTTGTAGTTTTTCTATATTTACTTTCAAAAAACGTGTAGATCTCAATTATAGAACTCTGCGATTATTTATCTACCACGTCTTAGGTGGGTGGAATGTTAAGACTATTATCTTGTACTTAAGGTTTTTGAGCCTTAGCATTCATTTAAACATTGTATTATTAAAATTTTCTCTTCGACAAATCATATGATATCTCCTCCTTAAAACCTACATGTTGTTTTGGAAGTAAGGTAAGTGGGCTTTAGGTCTCGTTGAAAGCGAGGTTATCACAGTAAGTGACACACAACTTGGTACAATGACACGAGCTGGGAGAGCAGTCAGCCATGACCTGGAGTGACTTCGGGAAACCGAAATCAGAATGACCGGAACTGGGGATCGAACCCAGGTCCTCCCGAATGCCAGTTCAACGTGCTACTATTGCGCCACCTGGCTTCGCGTTTTCGTAGTCTATGGCAACTAACATTTAACAAGGTTTCGTTTATATTTACATATTTTGAAGTACGGCGGTATTAAAAGGCAGCTTTTAGCTATGTTGGAGGGTTTAAAAACAGCGGAACAGTGTTTTACAATGACATGACATTCCGTACTTGTCCGAAGTGATTCTTCTTTTCGTACATTGGCACATTTAGGAGAAAAACGTTTGCGCACTAACAACGCATAAGGCACTAACAACGCATAAGGCACTAATAACGCATTTAAAGGACGTGGTCGGATGTTTTATGCATATATTGCAGCAATACCTTAACAATATACAGAAACTTTTGTCTAGACAGAACAGAAAATGACTTCTCAAACTACAAGAAATTGTTACAACTAGTAGTGTCGCGACTCCATGTTAAGGGGGCGGTCCATCTCAGTTATCAACGATTATTTTTATATTTGTACCGGATATTTTTTTCTTATTTTAGACATAAACTGTGACTAAATCTTTCTCTTAGGAAATTTTTTTACCTCTTATAGTTTTTGCGTAATGAGTCAAACGTCAAAATTTGCACTTTACGGTTTTATGCACGACACTAAAACCAACAGACATACCAAACCAAAAAAATTCACAATGTATAAGAATGTTGTAGGCTGTGATATTGCACATGTAAAAACAAACAAATACATAGTTGTGTATTTAAAAAAAAAAATTTAAAATTTTCCGATTTTCCGATTTTCATTTCAAAATTCAAAATTTTTTAATAAATACAAAAATATTTAATTTTTTGTTTTATACATGTCAAATCATAGCCTACAACATTGTTATACATTGTGAATGTTTTCGGGTTGGTATGCCAGTTGGTTTTAGTGGTGTGCATAAAACCGTCAGTGCAAATTTTGACGTTTACGACTCATTACGCAAAAACATATAGATGCAAAAATTTCGTAAGATGATTTAATCACAATTTATGGGTAAAATAAGAAAAAAATATCTGGTATAAATATAAAAATATAAAAAAAAGACGTTGAAAGAACTAATAATCGTATTCGTGCTCATTTGTGCCGAATATATCCGAAGTGGGTTATAAGTAAGTGCCTCTCCCAGGTAACTTTAGGTAACTACAAATTCCTCTCTTTCGTATTGGTACATATTTAAAACATAATGCATTTTGATTACTTTTTTTATAAATGTTTTCTGGATAGATTTATTGAACGCGGTAATGTTTCATATTAAATTTGTGTAACAAAATAATGTGGTGTTCCAACAGGCCACATCTAGGAATAAACACATTTCAAAAGACAACTAGTAAAATTATAACGTCTACCGTTATATAATGTGCCTTGTCCAGTGACAAAACGATATATTTGATTTTGTAACAATTCTTAGTACAAAGTTAGCAACGATTGTTTTATAGGCAGTTCGGAATAAAGTGTGCACTCGAAAAAACCGTGCTAAAAGATCCATTTCCAGCCAATTCGTATCTTTGCACGTGTAACGGCTAACGACGGGAAAAGTCTAACCTCCTGGGACACGTCACTTTATCGTGTAAGATAAATTGTGCAGTCGATAGGTACTTATATAGTTTGATAAAAAATAAGTTTATTAATTACATAAAATACAGTTATATCGCTGCCGGTTGATTTTGTTTCAGTATTGTTGTATTTAAGTACGGATAAACACGGAACTATGTTGTGTTATTTTGTAAGTAAGGTGACTATTGAATTATATGTAGTAACAGCTAGTGATATTTTTCAAAGGTTAAATATTTAGTGTTCACTTTATTCCGAACGGCCTATATCAAGATTCTGCAATGTTGAATTTATGAACTTTCAGCAGTAAATTCCATTTCAATACTGTTAACTGCTTTTCTTTTCGCACAGCACGAGACAAACTTTAGATCTGCGAACGTTAATCACACCGTCGCACTTATATTACCCCTTACCAAAAATGGTGGCGCAAGGTCACACATCTTGCACGCGGTTTTCCTTGACTCAAGAAAAAGGCGGGCAGCATATAGCGAGACAATTGCAAGTTCCCCATAAAAGGTACAACGAAGGAAAACAAATAGAAAAATCGTTATGTATTCATATTATCGTATACGAAGACAAATACCCTGTTTGTGTACATATGTGTGATTGTGTAAAAAATTAACAATGTGAACTTTTGTATTTTAACAATATTTCTCGGTACGGTTGACAACCCTGCCTTTGTACCGAGAACATAAGTTGGGCAGGTTCGCTAGCCTGCATTGCTAGCGGACCAGTTGTCAAGATGGCGCCGAATAGATGAGATTAAATTCTGGGTCGCTGTCATTCTTTGATGCGTTTTGTAATGTGCATATTGTTATTTTTCTCGCAAAACCTTAACATCTACCCAATAGGCAAACCAAAATCCGCACTTTCACTTAAACACTCCCGCCGTCGCACTCTTATCAACCGACGTCGATGCTCTACGGTGACCACTGCTCTGCTTTTCTGTCTTTCCGTGGACTTATCAGTCCGTTGACTTCAACATCCAGCGATAATTCCCGGCTGAGTCACCAGTCGCTTTATTTATAGCCAGCACGATCCACCTCTTATAGTTCTCAATTCCAGCGAGGTCTATAAAAAGGACACATGCACATAGGTTCCAGCTGATGGACTTTCTTCTAGTTTTTTGTACGGTCCTTCATAAGCTGGTAGGTAACGGTACAGGGATGAGACTAGAATCCAGCACCATTCAATTATCTTCGATGGGAAAGGAAGGGGAGGGGAGACTAGCACTTATCCTGTGATGCTAGATATTAGGGTGATGGGTGTGATGATTCGTGCCTGCCGTCCAGATATGTAGAGCTAAGCCATGTCGACAGCGTGCTCAGTAGCTATGGTACCAGTGGTTTAATGAGAAATAGTAAGGTAAACTATCATGGCACGCAGTGAAGAATAAATCCAGTAATGCCAAGAAGACTAACATAGGAATGGCCGAGCTAGAAAGCAAGTGCCTGATTCTCCGAATTAGAACTCTGTGTTATAACTCTGTCAGACCGGACATTTCATCATACGAACGTGTTTCAGATCATTTGGAAACACGAAAGTTAAGGAGCATCAATAAGAGTGGATTTGACACATATCAATGTGCAGTACTTATCTTGCAATGCAACTTTACCACCTAACAGTTTTTACAGTGAATCTCTAAGCTGTATCACATATAATTCCACTTGTGGAAAGCCTAGTGAAGTACAATCAATGCAGCATTGTATTAAGAGTTTCGCATACATCCGGCTAGTACACTGAGGTACGGCAGTCTGAAATGCTGTTTGTAGCTATGTTAAAGGGCTTCGAAGCGATGCTAGTATTGTTTGTGGTGTCTTTAAATGTTCTGCTCGCCTACGCTACACTAACAGAGTTTAAAATTAGAAATTAATAAAACATTAATTCACGATGGGCGCGTTCTAAAGGTACTTTATATGACTGAAACAGTACGTACAGTACACGGTTTTTAAAAGAATACAATGAACGAAAGAAATAAACTCATATTTCATACTTGTGAAAAACAAATTTTGATATATACATTATTTTCAACGTTCAGTATTAAAAAACGACTGTTTCAAATACGGCAATTTTATACAGAAATTTAATGAAGATTATTTGTTAAAATTAATTAATTGAAAATCAGACTTAACACTAACTTCGTGGCTTTCCGTGCTCGTCTAAAGTGTGTTATATTCTCAACATGACCGCGGATGGCGCAGTGACCAGCGCATTCGCCTCCCACCAAGGCGATACTGGTTCGATTCCCGGCGGTGTAGGACCCCGGATTTTCGCACGTGATAATGGTGTCGGACGTTGCTGGCCATTTTTTTTTTTTTTAGGAATCTTCAGTTTCCCCCGCTCAAACCATTACTACGGCGTTATACCTGTAGTGCCACGTTTCAAGTCATTCTGAGGGGCAAGCACATCTACGGGCGTCCCAGTCGTAGTCTGCATTCCGGGGTACGATACCCTGGCGTTCAGGTACACTGCACAACTGACTTTTGTAGAATACTTAAAGGAAAAAAAAGTTGTCCCGGATTTAGCTAAAAATTTTCCACCAATAAAAATATGAGGTCACAACTGACATTGAAATTGTCAGGCGAGTGATATACGATACCAATTCACGCCGCTTCAGTGTCTTGCTATAGAGGCGATACCGCGCCAGATCAACCGGCCAACATCGCCCTTGGCGCTGTGCCTCACACACAAGCACGCGGCCAGAAGACGAGCACCGCAAGCCACCCCCCCCCCCCCCTTTTTTAATCACGAGCCAACGAGTGATGTGCGAAAGTCGTAGGAGAAATGGTTCCGTGGGCGGCGGTATCTAGAGACACTCGCAAAGCCACACTAGTAGTTATTTTCGCTCCAACCGTCCAGATTTAGATTCTTCGGAGGAACTATAAAATTTTAACTGTTTCTGGCCCAAGTTATGTTAGGCGTTAAAAATTAAACTAAAAATACGCAAGCCATGCGGTTATTTTTCCCGTGGCGAAATTGCACATTAACTGAATTCTGAAATAGACTACTAACTGCCAAAATATTTTAAAAACCGTGGATTAAAAGCGAGAAAACAGTATGGGTAGGTGCGTAGCCAATAGGGAAGGAGAGGGTTGGTTTTAGAAAATAAGCAACAAATAGAAAAAAATCATATTAAAAGGTTACAAATATTTTGGCCAGTATAATATTCAATGTTTCGTTACGAGAAAATGCTAAAATAGCACTATTATACACCTTGGAATCCAAATTTTCCCGGGGAGGCTCCCCAGAACCCCCCCCCCCCTTGTAAAGGAGCCCGGACCCCTTCAGCGAGTTTCCCAGGGCTGTCCACGCTCGCTCTCGAAGTGTTTACACAATGCAAGCTTCCAGTTTGTATGAGAACTGCCGTATATATCTCGCAGCAGGTTCTCTTCTTGTTGTACCGGACTAAGCCGCTTTTAAATAAGACACATTTAATTTAAGAGTTCTGTCAGGGTGGCCACTCATTGCAACAAAGAAAATTCCCTGATTATTCCCCGATTTCCCTGACAGAAAACCAAAAATTTCCCTGATTTTCGCAAGTATGTAAACAATATTTTGGCACTTAATTCAACACATTTTCCAACGAAATTAAATATTTCACACTACTGCCAGTGAACTAGACAAAATATTCAGCATAAATAACTACGAACTTGACAAAGAAACTTAATCACACAAGGACGGTAAGTTTTTTAATAAAAATGCTATAATGCTCTCAAAACTCCATTATATTCCTTCCTATGATTTTTGCAGAAGCTCAAAATGAACAAGGCAAGAAAATTCCCTGAAATGTCTCAGATGAAACAAAAATTCCCTGATATTTCCCTGATATTTCCAGGTGACCACAATTTCCCTGATAATTCCAGGTTTTCAAGGTTTTCCAGGTGGGTGGCCACCCTGTCTGTGCAGCAGAGGGTTAGATGCCGCATTTGACGTACGGAAGCAGGGAGGCTACAAGAGCTGCTAGACTGGCTCGTGTGTCAACATCCTGTCACCTTTATGCGCTCCTAGTCCAGGTATTATTTTAACGTTTCCAAGTCAACTCTCAGCTCAGGCTAAACTTCCCCTCTTACAAAAATCTTGGCTACCCCACTGGTTTTGATTAACATAACCCAGATAAACAATTTTTACAGAAATGTTTGCATTGTTGTCTTGAACGAAAGGATGTACACTTCTTTGCTTTTAAATAATTGCTAACTACTTTGCCCCGCAATGAAATAATGGTACAACATTTACGTAATCTGTGATTAGTTGTACTTTTGTAAACCGAAAGCATTTTATCAACGTTACTCACAGATTTTAGAAAGCACAAAACTTCGGCAAGCCATGGTACTACCAGATAGATGTGACGACACCAAGTTACAAGAAAAGAAGAAAAGGACACGTAATAAAGGTTACGTAACGTTCCAGACGTGAACTGACGAGTGAAAGGAGAGGAAAAAAGACGATTTGAAAAAGCTCTAGTCCACTTCCGTTCTGTCCAGGACGTAATTATTTTCCACAGTCGTACCGAGAATAACTCTAGCGATAACAGCATAAATACATCATAGCTACATGAGCCTTCTAAATACTTGTTCGTGCGTTTGCGAGTACAGCTGTCTGGAAGTATCACCTTACATATTTGGCTTTAACGCGTTTAACAACTTCACACTAAACGCAGCTAGCATATTTTCAGGCGGTCTTCTGTACACGTTCACTATTTTTAAATGAACATAGGCATAGTAAAAAATCATATAGACCTACTTTCCTGGAAACAAAACCTCCCGTGACGCATAAATAGTTTCGTACCCTGTCTTTAAGGTTCTTATCTAGGTAGGCTGCGTTGTGTATGTGAGGCACAAAACTGATGTGGCGCTCGTTAAGAGTGACGTCGGTCGGTGTATGTAATACAATATCGCCCCTACACGCAAACCCCGCAGTTGGCGCGCAGATCTTTACTATTATTCATTTTCCTATGGGACTTAAAGCGGGGACCGTGTTATTTTATTTGCGATACTATTGGTTCAAATGCCAGCGCTTGTTTCTATTATTGTGTTTTTCTATTCTAGTTGGAATTTTCCTACATACGGCAATTTAAGAAAGCTGTTTTTAGCCATTTTGAGGGTCTTAAAAATCGTGTTTCCAGTAAGCGATCCTAATTTTTAAACGGATAGAAACATTGGTTAAAATGTGTTTTCTTTCATAGATGTACAAACGTAATGCGCGTTGAGATGTTTATTTCAAATACGATTACTCGTAACTTGCTGCAATGTGTTTCAAGCGCAGGTAGATACACTGTAAAATTTTCTCCGTCATTTACGGAATTTCCGGTAAAAATTTCTCCGGATACCTCCGTGAATTCACGGAAACTTAGTTCCTAATCCAACAGAAGTTTCCGTAAAACAGTTTCAACACACGGAACTGAGCCATACTTACATGTCTATAATGCTATAATTGCATTTATACAGATTAGCATTTTTACAGGTGATATTAAAATATATCCATAATATTTACAGCTCTCTAACCCATAAATTTACGATTTTTTCCGTGTATGTGTCCGCAGACTTACGGACATATTACGTATGATTCCGTAATGTACATTTACTATAAACATTTTCGTATTTTATTTTTACGGACACTATTTCCGTTTATTAACGATACACTTCCGTTAAAATTTATAAAGGTGTACATGAGAGTATTTCAAGTGGTACCGAATAGCAGTGGAAGGTTTAGTATGTTACTAAGGAGTATAACACAATCGTTGCTAAAAACGCTTACAAACATAAGGTGGCACTGTTAAAAAAATTCCGTTGGTTTACAGAGAAGTGCTGGTGAAAAATTCTGCAGAAGTATCCGTTAATTTACGAAAGCAATTAGCTCAATTTATCGAAACTCACATATTTATGAGAATTTATTATAACGCAGGCACAATAATGCGTACGGTTATTTTTTTAAGTTTATTCTCGCAGTTGTACATATGTTTAGTTAATGAAACTTAATTATGTATAACTGTGTTGCAAAATAATGTTTCCGTTAATTAAACAGACACTTCCGTAAAATTATCCGAAAATTCATGGAAATTTTTAACAGTGCAGGGACCTTAACTGTTAAAATAAAACATTACAAACGACGCTTCTATGTTTAGAAAAAGTCTGCACGCCTTTCAGAAACACACTTTATCGCGCCGTAAATAGCTACTGTTAAAGGATAACTAATTAAACGCCTGGTTTTAGGCAATAAACGATGCACGAACAATTGTTATATATATTTCAGAAATATTCAACCATATTTATTAGCTAAGCACGTTATTCAATACCTACTTCTGGCTGAATCAAATTCCCTTATGCGCGTTGACCGAACTTCTCACTGACAAGGAAAAACAACGACACGAAAGGAGGAAAAATATGATCTTCGTCCATTATGCGGTTAAAAGAAACAGGCGAGTAAGGAAGTAAAATTTCCTTTAGAGCATCAGAGAACAATATCAATACAGCTTGAACTAAACGGTGGTCAATTCTAGGGCGTGAAAAAAAAGTTATGTTCTCTACAATAAGCATACTGCCAATCAAAATTGTTCGCAGACATCGTAATTTTAACTAACAGTACTACTACGTCGAGAAATATTTCGGAGTTAAATAATTAAACCTACAGAACAGTTGCTGAGCAACCGAGTCAGTTTCAGTGTGTCGTGCAGAACGTCTTGAAACTAATACATAAAAATACAGGACAATATGCCATACAATATTGACATTTCAAAAATTTATAGCAATAGAGTGTTCAGCAAAATTGGTCTAACTTCAGTGTTCATGCATGTGTTTCAAGAAAACACCAGAACACACAACGAGATAAACTTATTTTGGGAGCATATTTTAAACTGCTGAACTTATTTAGCATAAATTAAAACAAAACATACGTCAGGCAATGCTTACACATTTTAGCAAGTCTATTTTAGCACCTCAAAATTACTAAAAATAGGACGAAACTTTTTTGATTACACCATACTTTCCCAACATATAGGAAAACATCACCACAAAAACACTAAACCAATTAAGGGTTCTGTGCATAATGGTGTTATTCTTCACAGGTGCACCAGTCTCACCCGTATGACATTTTTCCGTTGCCTCCTGCAACTAAAAAACATTAGGCCTTCTGGAGAACTAAATTAACATTACTGGAGAAGGCCTACTTTTCTCTTAAGAATATGGAAAAAAATTGCAAAACAACTATCATTTTACTTGTTAACTTTATTAGGAAAGATTTAACCAGAATGATGCACTTGTAAATCATGATGACCTGCGCCGGAATTACACGCACGAGACTTCCGCGTCAGAGATTGTTCTTCAGAAATACATTACTCGAGTAAAATTTCTCAGTAAAGTTGGCAAACACTGTTGTCTGCTTTCTTTATTTTTGTAAACTGGATTCGGAATACCTAAATTGTTTAACTAATTCTTTTAGCGCTGTATTATGTATCATGTCCTTAAGGGGATTGGTGGATGAAAAACATAAAAATTGTTAAACCCCCATGGTTCCTTTAGAGTGGCAACTGTCGTTACCTGCATGAAGTTACGTGACATTATTAATGAGGAAGAGAAGGAAATAGCTTTACTGAATGATTTTTAAGTACTAATATTACCAATATTGTAACCAATTCAAATATTTTAAAGTCATTAAGCTTTTTGTTATCATTCTTCCGTCATTTACAATGACTAGAGATGGTGAAATTTCGCGAATTCAATGACTTGCCTGTTAGAATAAAATACCGGTATGCATACTAAAGTCCCGACCATCTGTCCATTAGCCGCTACACAGTTAAAAATGTCCGTAAATTCACGGAAATATTTACAGTAAAGTACTGTAATTTTACGGAAGTGGCTTCCGTAATATTTTGTTTACGGAAATTTGTCCGTATTGCCAGTTTACGGATGTTTGACCGTAACTTTCCATAAATTCATGAAAATATGTTTCTACAATTTTAAAGCGTATTTTACTGTGTTTCTTAAAAAAAAAAAAGTCGTATTAACAATCACTATGAATCCTGGATGTCAAATACAAAAGTTGTCTCTTATAAAGTTGATATCTTACCACTGCATGGAACTCATTTACTCATAACTTGTCACTGTGGTTCAATGGTTAGAGCTTCTGCCTGGCAATTATAAGGTCGTGGGTTCGAATCCCAGCAACTTAAATTTTTCTGGTTACTAAATAGTGTGTCAGAATCTCGATAACATATAGCTAATAAGAAAATGTAGCATTTCTAGAAAATTGAGTGCTAGTAGATTACGAAAATTTAATAAATTTTTTTGCGGAAAACGGATTGTCCGTTATTTTACAGAGGGTTCTGTTATCAAGAAAAACTGAGTGTCCGTTACTTTACGAAGATTTCTGGATAATTTTTTGCCGGTACTTTTACGTAATTACACAGAAATTTTTTTCTAACAGTGTACTCAGCCAGCAGACAATGAACGAACAGACAGGGCTTGAGTATGCATACGATATTTGATTGTAACATGCAGGTCATTGAATTTGCGAAATCTCACCATCTCTAACAATGACGACACAAAAGAAAACAAGACCTCAGAAATCCAGTTGCTGTTATAAGTCATTCGGGATGAAGTGATCAAATTTGAAACCCTAGTCACATTTCTTCCTTTCATATAATTAATAGGTACTTTCCTACCACACAAACGAAATATGTAGATTATACTGCAACAAAAGTTAACGTTTATGAGTTAACAATAAATACTTATTTTTGTGGTTATTCTAGACAATACAGTCTTCAAGAGTACTTATTTTATCATGGACTAGCTGTAGCAATTTCGTTCCATGACACGCAACTCTGCAGGAAGCCACGTGGCCACTCTAAAAGACACCACGTGCATTTTAACACGTGTTACTGTTTCCCATGCACCAATCCCCTTGAAGGACAAAGGCAGGAAGGCGGTGAAGTAAACAAATGCAGTAAGAGCTGCAAACAGATGTACGGAAGTGAAGCGATTCTACTGGAGCAGGAAGCCACGGAGGAAGCGATGAGGAGAGATTCGCGATATGCGCTATCACGAGCAGCGAAAGAAGGGGACTCCACGAGATACGCTCTGGAGTTTCCTCTTAGCAATGTTGCCAACTTCCCGGCGTGCGGAACGTCAACTGCGCCCCAGTCGTCAACGTGGAAGGAGACGGTGGGTGCTATGAAAGCCAACCAGTATCTTAGGTTTCGTCTGGTGCAAAAGAAAACTGGGGAGAAAAGTGTGGCATGCCCCTTAGCGACTTTGAATGATCGACATGATTCAAACTTACGTGAAATATTTAGGATGTGTAATTAATATTATTATTATAATACAGTAAATATACAAGATGTCCATAAACATCCGCGTAGTAAGCATTAACGCTAGTTCTGGGCTAAATTGGAGACGACAATGTAAGTGGAAAAATGTACATTTTAAATATGAATTTTTCTGTTGCAATACACCAAATTGATTTTTAGATTTTTGCCCCCGAAATAGTACACTTTTTTTTGTGAAAATAAGCCAAAATGAAGCAAAATAATTTTTTGTTCACAAACGGTACATTATTTTTAAAAACGTTCTGGCAAAATTATGTATCGTATGACTGTACTGTCTCAAATTTTTTCAAAGCATTTGGTTAAAAAATATTTGAGTTATTTACAATTGTTTGAAATAAACGAGGGATCATTGCCTTAACCTGCGTCGATAATAAGCAGTTCTGAACAGTAAAAGTAAGATAAACAAGATTTCTGGAGAGCGCAAAAGGGGAGTAACTGCAGTGCTACGTTGCCATACTGCGCAAGAAAGATTTCATCGTATAACATTTTGACACTAACATTTTAGTCTCCAATTTAGCTCGGGAATCGAGTGGTGTGCTCATTATGCAGTTGTTTCTGGACATCGTGTATAGTTACAAACATTATTTTGAACGCTTGTCAACACTCAAATCTGCTTGAGGCACCAAGGAAACATGCAGAGCAATTTTTTAGACAGTTACAAACATAGGCATGGTAAGATATTGACATAGGATGTTCACGATAAAGCGAGCTTTTTCTCAAGGTTTTCCAAAATTTTCGTTTCGTTCTTTTTCCATCATACGCTGCGTATTTGTAACTCTTAAACATAGTGTACAATTCACATTGCTCCTGAAAGATAACGTCTTAGGCCGTAATACATCGTAATTATTACAGGTTGATGTGGGTTAATTGGTTGGTTGGTGGGGAAGGGGAAGAGAGGTTAAATACGTGCCCACTTCATCGCGAATGGCCTGCTGAAGTTTGTAATTTGCATCAAAATTCTATTTAAACGGCTATTACGAAGGGCAAGAAGTCCACTTCAACGCCAAATTGGTGTCGACTTTACGAATATAATAATCCAAGTGGGTACATGCAAATGGCTTTTCGCGACCTGTGCACGTGTACAACAGCCACGATGGCTTAGTATTGAGTATAAGCAGAACGTTAATAATGTGATTGCCTTTACTTTAATACTGTAATTACTTTACTATTATAGATTTGTGGTGCAATAACGTATTTTAAACATTACGAGCGATTTTTTTTAATAGACCAGTAAAGTTGCGAAACTATAATTAATAGTACTATATTAGAAATCACTTAGGATATGATCTTTAATCACACGATGCGTATTAAGTATAATATGTTGGGATCGATACATTAAATTTATGTATTTACTCGTTAGCCCATTTACAATTTCAAGTTATATATATTTTTTTGTAAAAAAAGTTAAAATTATTTTATTACAAACAACGTAGCCTATGTATTATTTTAAAAACCAAACAATGCAGATGTACAATGCTTTAAAATTTTTATCATATTTAACGCTTGTTACCGACACGTTACAACTAATATGACAAATGCTATTATCTACCAGCTACAAATCCTTCAAAAATAATCTGTAACAATTTATATTAACAATACAAAAAGTGAGTGAAAAATTGCTTAAAAAAAGTACTTGCTGGCAATTATTAGTCTAAAATAACAAACAAAGATTACAGTTTAGTTTATCCAAACAATGATCACTGCGCAAGCTCTCGTCTCTGTCTAAACTAAACAAACATAACCATCCAACATTGTGAGAAAAATTACAACATTTACCATAGAATTATACAATCACAGGAAAAAAATTAAACTATAAACAACCATAAATCTAAACAAGCCACAAAACTATGCTCCAACATTCGTTCATCCCAACCAGACAAATTATCGTACAGCATGGCAGAAGGAGAGAAGGCGAGAAAGATAAGACAAAAAAAATGGTGTCACGAACAGCTGACCCGAAACTTGCGAGCTGAACCCAAAATTGTTGGTTTCACGACAGAGCTAAAAATATAAACGACGGCTAACGAACTTCAAGATATGTGATCAATGTGGCAAAATGACAGCACCAAAAACTGGAAAAGAAACAGCGGAAGATATTTTATGAGATTATACCGACAGCAAACCGTACAACTTAACATTTCGGTAGCACCGCAGTAGCTTCGTGTAGTATAGTTTTATCTTAAACACAATGCAGAATTACGGACACCTTACCTACGCTACAAGTTTAAGGCGGTAAACTTTTACACTAGCTATCTCGGCTGAAATTTGCTTATCGTAATAACGTATCCCGTAAATGATTGGCCGGGGGGGGGGGGGATCAATACACCAACCACATGTTTTTCATAATTTTCAGAAAAAAATCCGTCTACGATACCCTTTCACATCAAAGCTGTTTCAGGACAGGACTTCCATTTTGAGCAACGAAGCATCTCTTCATGTCCTATCAGTACAAATCAAGTAATCTGCTTAAAAACATAAACATATAAAATTAATGTTTATTAATAAGAAACAGAATTTTCTCTGATTGTTAACTGCCTATGCACAGAACATTACGTTGGAGAAAGTTAAAAAACTACACTATTCAAGCGTGAGATGACCAAGGTTATGCTCTGATTGCATGGATGATTCCAGCTAGCTTAGTCTTTAATAAGCAATTCTTTAGTTTCACTTTTACTGTACTCTTAAAACCAAACCAAAATATTTTTTAACACCAACTAGGTACAGTTTAAATGTTTGGACCGGGACAAAGGCTCGTAATCCTTTTCGCTGTAAACGTTTTCCGCAGTAACTTCGTGTGAATCAGTTAGCAAACTTTATAAGGTCGAGTGTTGGAAACACGGCTGCTACAAGTAGACGGATAAAAGCCCACAGTCATTCTAAAGCATACAGAAATCATCCGTAACTTTCTCTGGTCACTACGCAAGTGAGATGTTATTTGAAGTTTCCGGAGCTAGCCGTTTGTTCCGACAGTCTCTTGTCCCGCATTACCATTGCTGATTGCTTGCTCTCTGAAATCACCATTCCCCACAGCAGGATGCAGGTTACACAACGCGCTTTTAAAACGTAATAAATTCAGGAATGCCAATGAACTGGCCCGTCGATATATCAGTTTTGCACATGCTCTCAAGTAACCTCTCTCCAGTGTCGTCTCATGGTGCAAATGGGGGTGACACTGTCCGCGCGCTAGCTGAGTCCCTGGCGAGTACGCATTTTTCTTCGTAAACTTCGTAGGGGACCACGGTGGTTGAGGGGTCATCCCACCAAGGCGATACGAGTTCGGTTCTCGGCGGGGTTGGTCCCCGGATTTTCGCATGAGGGAATCGTGCCGGACGATGCCGTTGGTCGGCGGGTTTCTCGGGGGCCTCCCGTTTCCCCCGCCCATCATTCCGGTTCTGCTCCATGCTTACCTCGTATCACCCTTCACCAGCGATAAAGATCTCTATGTTAAGGGGCCCGCCTCGTGGCACATGTGTTTGTGTGAGTGAGGTATGGTGCTAAGGACGACGTCGTATGGGCCATATAACGGTGCGTCGCCTCTACGCTTAAGGCGTGCAGTCTTCGCGAAAAAAAAATTCCTATGGGACTTTAAATGGTGACCCTATTGTTTTATTTACGAAATCACTTTACTAAAGTCCAATGCACTACCCTTAAGTGGTTTCACATGTGTTCGGCTAGTATATTTTCCGCTATAGCAGCCTGAAAACCCCGTTTTAACCCATTTTGACGTGCTCTAAAAGGGGATTTCTAATACGTGTGTTGTCTTGAAAGTACTTAAGGGCAGTCGTCTTAAGTGTGTGTTCTTTTCGTAGAGAAACGGCGTGAACACACGTGTATTAGTTTCGGTGTAAAACTTTTTCTTCAAACACGCTACAGTGTGATTTTATGGCAACGAGGCGGGCCTCTTAAACGATGACCAAAATCACTCGCTCGTAAACTTCGTGTACGCTACAGTAACACAGTATCGAACACGTCCTAACATAAGACCGTTACTACGGCTAGCATGTGCGTCGCATGCTATTGGACCTCATTGTGTTATTTGTATATTCACGGGCGACAAACACATACCCCCCCCCCCCCCCCCCAAGGGAATAAGAGAAAACATGTTTGTTAATCCTAATATAGCAAAAATGCTGGGAAGTGTTCGGCTGGTTACATGGCGCTACGTAAACCAAAGCATCAGATGACGGTGCAATAGCACACGCGGTTGTTTTTACTACATTCGCTGTGAAGCGTCATTCCGCCTGCCGACAAGTGTGGTAGTAGGGTGGAACGTTACACGAACGCTGAGCTCGCTGATACAAGGTTTTTGCTGTATTAAGAATATTAAACATGATTTATCCCCTTGTTCGTATCTTTTCTTTCTTGTGTTTTGTGTCGTCACTATCGCGCCAGGAAAGCGTTTCCGACCATGTATTGCTATGCGATTTCCCATCGTCTGTGTGTACTCTCTCTATCCTTATAGTTTGTAACCGCTGTACTGATACACCCCGTATAACATCCGCTGTACTGATACACCCTGCATAACATCCACAAATAAATATATCAAAGATGAAAACCGCAGTTATTTAAGTAATGAATCCATCTTATAAACAAATGTTAAGAACTATGAAACATACAAGTGATAAAATGACAAGTTAAATACGTAAATAATACTTTTTGCAGGACGTGTTTTGTGTTCATAATTCGAAAATGTCGTCTGCCACGCCGTGCAAAGCCCACCGCTTTTAAGTACCAGCACATGCGGAAAACAGAACAACATGTTTCAGACACTTCCTCACAGCCAAAATATGGGAGTAGGAACATGCTCCGAAAAGTAAGCAAACTCGTTACCAAAAGTCATGTACAGGCATCGAACAATTCCTTTACAGTTTTATCTGTTACGGAATCACTGCAAGTATTTTCCAAGTTGTTCCAGAGAAGGAACTATATTAATTTACAATACGTAGAACCATCTCGGGCCAGTACTACTACTGACAGTAATTTTCGTACTGCTATTTGCGCTTGAAAATAATTTTGTTTTGATACCATCAACCAAAGTATCAACCAAACGTACGTCACAGAGTAAACAATAAAGTAAAAAAAAGTAAAATAGGAAGGGTAAATTTGTGTTAAACAATATAACATAAAAATGTTAATTACTTCTCAATTGATAAATTTTGAAGTCAACTCTCTCAAAATAAAAAAGAAATTTTTTTAACGACATTGCAATGCAAAAAAAAATATGCTTATGTTTTATTTAATTCTTAAAACGTAATTTAAAAAAAAAACAATTCTATGACGATATTCCTTCAGCATTTTTTTATTGTAAGAATTTTTTATAAAACTAACCAATTAAAATTAATTTCAACACTGAATTAGCTATTTTAACTTCATGCTACGTACACACAACCCTTATATCATGTTTTTCCAACTGTGCTGCGTTCGTTATTATTATTATTATTATTATTATTATTATTATTATTATTATTATTATTACTAAAGCCTAACAAGGAACATTAAAAACAATCCTCGACTCGGCTATGAATCTTGTACGATATTCGCTCCTTTATGGGTACATAAAAATAATAATCAGAAAAAAACCTGTGGCCTTAAGGGCGTTCGTGGTGAGAAAAAAATTAATAATTTTATACTTGTATAAAATAGGCTTCGTTTCGTAGACATTTATTGAGAGTACATTTTCCTCTTAGGAAAAAAATACCTCAGCTTGTTTTCCCATAGCGGCAATTCAAAGTCAAAATTCGCATATTTTTAGGTCATACAAAACTTGAAAACATAGTAAAACTGGAAAAAAAAAAAAAAAACACTAAAACTACGTGTCGCTGCCTACGACTTGAGGCATATAAAAACCCATTATAAAACACTTTTGCATTTAAAAATTCTAAAAATAACAAAAATGAGCAAATTTGTTAAACTTATTAAATACAACCTTTTTTTGTAACTGGTTTATATATGCTTCACGCCGTAGACCGTGGCATGTGGTTTTGTTGTGATTCTTTCTTCCAGTTTCATTAGGTTTACTGGTTTTCAAGTTTTGTATGAAGTAAAAATGTGCAAATTTTTACTTTGAAATGCCATTATGGGAAAACTATCCGAGCCAAATTTTTTTCGTTACAGGGAAATGTACTCCTAAGTAGAGTCTTTAAAACTAACCCGATTTCATACAAATATAAAACTGTAATTTTTCCTCACTGGAACACCATAGGTAACATGGATGGTGCATGGTCGTCTTTAACTTACAGTACTTTTCCCGGTTACAAGCATTCCGGAAGGTGTATTCTCTAACATTTTTAACAATAACATACTCTAAAATAATCTACTATACACATTTCTGCAATGTTATATATTAAATTACTTCCATGTTAACAGACATTAGTTGGAATATAATAAATAATCTTTCTGAACAAATTTCCGACAATACAGAAGTAAATTATTTTCTAGCAACGTAATAGGTAAAGAAGACTTAATGCAAACATAAAATATAAAAAATTTTGATATGCTTTACGGAATGCATGTAGCGGGGAAAATACTTTAAAGTTTAAAGACGTCAGTGTACCATCCCCCGTAAAGCCATGACCCATTATTTCTATAGCTTTTTCTGTATTTATTTTTTAAATTCTTAAAGGATCGCAGATACTGAAAAATTGTTGCACAGTTGAGTTAAAAACTGTGTATTTCTATGTAACGGATTTTTTCCAAGACAAAATACACAATGGTTTCAACAAATTATTAAAACACGAAAATTATCATTAATTAACTACCTAATTAGCCAAATGTAAATAATTTTGTGCATATAAAAAATTGGACTACATAGTAACTTAGGCGTAAAAACGATTTCTAACGAAACAGGGCAACAGTTTTCGTTATCTGCACTCGTTTAGGAATATAAAAATAACTATCGTGTTTAAAAACACACAAACTAAGGTTAGGATAGCAAAGAATGGACTATCTCCCTCGACTGAGTGGAAACCACGGCGCTTACAGGGCAGACCAACAACAGTGCACGTAAAGAAGCGGAAGACAGCAGGAGGAACGTGGAATGCAGCAGCCGTGTCGACTTGTGAATGAGCCCCGGGCCGCGCTCAAAGAACGGCTTGTTTGGCGCTACGAGCCATTCGGACGGCTTGCACCGAGGCATCGCCCGGGGGTATCGTGGAGGAGGCTGGAGGGAGCGAGGTAAATACTTAAATCGTCTGCAGAGAGAACAATGCAGCCATTATAACCCGCCACAGGGGCCGCCATCGCATCTCCACAACTGCCTTTGTTCTTGTCGGCCGCAAACAAACTACATTCATACGCTGGGTTGGGGTTCCACAGTACATATTCGCGAGGACATTGTGTATGTTTCCAACTGTTGCTCTATATTCCAGCGTAATACAAAATAATCTATATATTAGTAATAAACCCACTACAAAATGGTCAGTACACTATAAAAAAAAATGCGTAAAACTATTTTGAAGTTTTCAGGGATTTCCTTTGGGTTTATACAAAGAAATTTGAAATGAAAATGTAAAAAGTTGATTTCTTTTATAAATAAAAAAAATGTTTTATGAGACCTTGTGGCCAACAACATCGTTATTCAGTGTGAATTTTTTTCCCAGCTAGGCAAGTCCGTTGGTTTAAGTTCGTATATAAATTTAGACTAACAAGTATTATAGATAAAAAAAATTTCATAATAGTATAATTTGGTTACAAATAATGTAAAAAAATTAATAAAAACGAAAACATATATATGGCACAAGTAATAAAACGAAAACACGATGAAAACTGATGTATACCGGGCGCTTAAAATAATATTTATATCTCAAAACAAATACCCTAATTTTTAAGGACATTAATACATTTACAGACGCTGACGCAGCAACATAGTTTATTAGGAAAAGGTTTTACCAATGTTGCAAAGGTTTTTGAAAATACATAATCGCTAAGTACGCTATATACGTAGTGACGAAATTTCGTATGTGTGGTAAATACTAGTGCGGAAGACGGCGGACCAATGAAAGGCATGACATCAGCGACCAAGTGAGGAGGAGCAACATAGCTCCGGAAGAGCTGACAGCGTGTGTGCGGGTCAGAGAGGAAGGAGGACGCAGAGAACCAACTTCCCGAGGAAAATGACGGCCGATTACGAACGCGGCCCAGAGGAAGGCACGACGACGTCAGCCCAGCCGCGACGACACGCAGGGGCGGGGTCGGTGTTGCCAGACCGCACACACACGGTATGTTCGCGTGGTCTGCTAGTGTACTACTTCAGTGCTATTTCTGCTAGTTCGTGTTGCCGGAAGCACTTTTTGTTGAGTTGTTCGGTTGGTAGTACCACTTGCTGAAGAAGTACCAGAACCAGCAGGTTAAAAAATAAACGTCGGAAAATAGCGAATGCTTAGAGCGCCTTACCACGAATTTATAATGTGTTGCAGTGTGTTTGTAAATACATTTTTCTACGAAACTATTCCACATGTGTCCATTGTGTCAATATACGAGAATAAAACACACTTCAGACGATACCGAAATATTTTTTCTAAACATGGTGTCAGTTAAAAGAAATAAAAATAAAAAAAATTCGGAGCCCCTCAAAATAGGTAAGGAAAACTACTTTGTCAACCTCAACATGTTTTATACGAAAACCTACACACAGGATTCCTGCCAAATTACTCTACAGACATGCAATGGACTTTGCTTAAAACTGTCTACCAATAAAACTATTGGGCCACCACTGAAAATTTCAGGAGTGATCTTCGATACTACTGTACGCCGTTCCAGGGTCCTTAGGTATACGCGATATCGCACCGGATGAGCCGGTCTACATCGCCCTTGGCGCCTTAAAGTATCATAGCAAAAATGGATCTTGCACGCTAGTTCAGCGCATGATTTCAAGGTCGCTTCTATAGTTCAATCATTTCAAGGTCTTTAACGCGCAGGTAAGCGGTACTTTTAAGGAAAAGTGTTACTTATAAGAATAACCTAACGGAGTTCCTCGATCGAATTCACACACTAACCACTGGGTCGTGCCGTAATATTGTGGTACAGTCATTTGGGGTAACTTAGTACAATTTCGAAGTAACATTGTACCATGTACATATTATATATTATGAACATAAACAGTATTTTATCTGAAATCAAACTAGCCGATGGTACAAAGCTCCCCTGACCGGTACGACATTGCCCCTAACGAAAGTACACCTGGCAACATTGGGCGGGGTGCTCCTAGGGCCGGGGAAGTGGCGTGTCGGGTCTAGGGGGCCCCACAACTGGGGATTGATTAACCAGTCACGTCTGCGGGGAGCCGTAGACACGGTGTTATTTTTAGCCGCAGCACGGTGTTTGTACCACGCATCAACAAGACGGGAGACGATGACCAGGTGGCGGGGCTGTGTGCTGGATCAGGTTCGAGGAACTCCGGCTATGCGGCACTCGAGAAACACTGTTGCGTCAGCCACGTGCCTGCCTGCCTTTCGCACTTACTTCCTTACACAAGTATCTGGCGAGATGTTTTATGTAAAACCCTTGTCTGCGCATATACTCATTTTGTCCGTAAATAATTATGTACCTCAGGGCATGAGTCGCTTTCACAAAAATTATATTCTTAACGAGAGCAATTTGAAGAGTGTGAATTTCTAGTGAATTCACCTACTTATACCCAAAAAATTTATGAACAGAACTGTTTTTTGGACATACGCGTATGTCCAAAAAAAATGTTCTGTTGATAATCCGAACCCATTGCAGCAATCGTTCAAAGATCAAACCCAAAATATATATTTCGTCTCAACACTTACTGTGTGTTGTATGCCTCTAGAAAGCACTTAAAACTGTGGTAATGTTTATGGTAAAAAAAGGCATTTTGAAAAAAAAAATGGTGGACTTAGTGTCTTATGCCTCTGAGGTACAGAACTGCTTGCTCTGAGAACATAGTTTCCTTCTAGGAAATGTAAAAAAACACTGCTGTAGATGACACGTTTGTAAGAAATGAAAATAATCTAACGATGTCTTACAACATGCATTAAAAAAATACCACACTGTCTGCAGTCATACAATTCACAAATGTATGCAGGCATTTTGCAAAATAATGGCCAGTTCACACGGGATTCTTGGATGTCAAAATTATGTAATGTAATGTAATTTTACTCTGCCCCGCATCCCCTACAACGTGACGAAGAGCTATAAACGTTATTTAGGGGCACACTATTCACAAACGGCTATATGATAAGCACAGCACGCGAATATTCGGCTAAATTGGAGACGAAAATATCTGTGGCAAAAGAAGTGGGATAACATTTTCATTGTTCTTGCATAGCGTGGCAACACATGCGTTCCACAGATATATTTATCTTACTAACTCTGCTCTGACCATCATTTAATAGGCGCAGGTTCAAATCCCTAGCAGTCAAAACACATCGTGGTAACATACATAAAACAATACGTAGAGCGCAAGAGGGAACTTAGCTACATGGCTTCATTGTGCATGTAAAATGCCCTACAACATGTTGCCACTAACTTTTTCATCTTCAATTTAGCATAGGATTTGCGTTGTATGATTATTACGCGGCCGTTTCTGGACATTATGTGTGTATATATGTCTTTGAATGTTTCATGCAATGGGACAGAATGACAAGCTGTATTATTGTGGACATACGCCATTGTGATATATGTCGTACCAGAAATCTTAGAAAGATACTAATAATGTATACAATGGATGTGTTGACTACAGCCAACTAGGCTTGTGTTTTTCTTGTTTGTCTTTCTTAGTATCTTTCTAAGATTTCTGGGACAACATAATATTGCAATGGCGTATGTCCACAATAATACGGCTTGGCACGTGTATATATGTTAGAAATATGAAACAAATTAAAAACTGGCAATTGACAGAATTTTTTTATCAACTACACTGAAAAAATACTTATTAGTCACTGCAAAATATTTTGTTAAAATGGACCTTACAAAATTTTTTTGTAGTGGTTACAAAATTTTTTGTAGTCGCTGCAAAACTTTATTGGGGACAGCAAAATTTTTTGTGGTCACTACAAAAATTTGGTAGGGTCCATGTTAACAAAATATTTTGCAGTGACTAATAAGTATTTTTTTCAGTGTATGTATGCGAATGTTTTGCCAAGATGACGCCCTCAGCTAGTTTAATTCAACGAGATGTCAATAGTATTGTATTGCGAATTTCGCGTTAGTGCCTGACAACAGACTTAGCTGCAAGTTACTATGTGCTAAGGTGACTTGCTGTTGAACCGAAGTATTTGTGGCACGCCTAGGGGACTTCAACAAATGTAAACGTCTAATATCGTGTAATGCAGGCAACATGATGTTCTTTTACGGAGGCTCACGGTATCTATTCGTACGAGTATAGTTCAGTGTCAGCCAAACAATTAACACGGAAATTGCATGTTTCTACTCATCAGCTGTTCTTTACTTCCGTAAAACGTAACCAAATAGCCCCTGGGATAACTCCGCTGTAATTATTTTCTGTGCCTATTTCCAAAAACTTTCTACATTCAATCAATGCCTTTACATAAATTCACGTGCCTCGCCTTCGTAATAGTTTAATGTGAGAAGTACGAAATTAACTAAGTCAGTACAGACATTTTGTAAAACGGGAATGCCCAGACGGAAAATATTTTCTAACTTTGCGAGAAAACATTTATCTGCATAAATGCAGCACAACAAAATCTCTAGCGCCGGAATCAGAAGTACAGAAACAATTCGCTGCTATAAATAGTTCGCCATAGAAACAAATCACCGTGGCAAAGGTGGAGGGGTGGGAGGGACTTTTATAGAAGAGCCCGTTTGAGGTTTTTATAATGCCAACCTAAAAAAAACACACATTATAATATGTTTCTAGTTATGCACCGCGTGCTTTTATTATAACAAACTGAAGTGTTTTGTTGGGTACACGCCACTGCTATAGGCTGTTCACTGTAAACTGAGCACTTTCAAAAACCTATAACAAATAATAAATGTAGTTTATTGGGCCCGTATATGTAAAGTCTTGAGGGTAGTGTAACGTTTGCAAATGTTGCTAGTTACTTCGAAGAGTTCATATTAAACCATTTTAAGAGGGCGTGGTACATAATTCAACGCTAAAAGCATTAATCTATAACTGTAGGTTTCTTGAAGCCAATTTACGAAAGTAAAAAAATAGCAATCCTAGACAATAGTTTAAGCCAACGTTTTAAACAAAATTGTTTCCAGTGTTACGAACTTCTGAGGCCTAATCTCTGACGCCGGAACCTCGTGCATTTAACAGCGGCGCAAGAGATCACGTGTAACGAATTAGTAATTATGGATAAATATTTACTAATAAAGTTGGCAAATGCCATTATCAAGGATTGCCATTGAATATTTTATACATATTGGCTTCGAAATAAACGTAGACATCAATTAATGTTTTCAGCATTTATTTATCTACCACGCACTCTTAAGATGGCTGCAAAACGGCCGAAAGAAAAAATTCAGCAGTGCTCACTTTATCGTGAACAGCCTACAGCTGATGTTACCGTCAAGTCGCAGGGAACGCATCGTTATATAAAAGGGCTGCACGAGGAAAAAAACTAATAGACAACGAAAAAAGCTAGAAAAGACTATGGTTAGTGAAATATACAAATAATTCGGAAATAGGAAAGTAGTTTGTATATAATGGAAACCTTCTAACTGGGTAATTAATAAACTACTCAACAAAACCCAAGGAGATGTAAGACGACTGTATACAAGGTAGGCACAGTTAAATGCCTACTAAGGCTTTCTCAGCAGGCATAATAATAAAAATATATTTTGCCGTGGCCATCTGACTGTAGCGATACAGCGTAACAATCAGTGTTGCAGAAAATCACGGTCATATTTCCCTGATTTTTCCACGCAAAAATTAAAGAGTTCCCAGGCTTGTTCATACAATAAAAATAATAAAACTTCAACTCCGAAGGCTGGAATACATTAAATAAGCAGGACTATTTATCAAATCCCATTCTAAAAAATCTTTCGGTTGCTGTGTTTATAAATGCAAAAACTTTGCCAGCGTTTGCTAAATTTAGCTACAGTAACCTTGAGAACGGCAGCTGTGGAACACCCATACGTAGTTATACACAGCTTACAGTGTAGTGCCATATGTTAATTAATACAAAATTAAGACCGGTAATCAGAAGTGGTTTTCCATCACTAACAGTTCAGGTAACCTCACACTTACCTTATAATTGATACAATTATAATATGTACTGTAACGTCGTAAAGCAATGCACTGAAAACAGTGACAGTTGTGTAGTACATTTCGATTTTTGAAGTAAAGAAAAATAAATAACTCGTGTTTATCATACACACGAAATTGAAAAAAAAAATTAATTTAACACTCATTCACACCAATATTGACAGAAGCGCACGGCTTTACAGAAACGTCGATTCTCAGGCCGTAGTGTTTATTACACATCCAAATTTCCAGGCAGCAACAGCAATTTCTCTGGCTGTTCCAGGTTTACCTCGTTTTCTACGTCTGTGGCAATCATGGTAGGGAAGACACCATGCATATTAGCCGGATGAGGATATTTATACCAACACGTGTAAAAACACTATAAACTGGTTGAACCAATGTTTATTTCACCGTGAACAGTCGACGATAAGCAACTCGACGAAGGTTGTGCCGAAGGTCGACAGGTGCGTGATCGCTACACCGCCACGCACATGGATGACCGGTTCGAAGACTGTACAGGTCACTAAAATATATATTTTTCACGGGTGGGTGTTGGGAGTGTGAAATATATGTTTTTGTTCATGTTGGTAGTAAGGAAGACTTGTTTCCAGCAGTATCAGGCGCGAATTGTTTTGTCATGTTGGAACTATTGCCTAGGTAGCCATTTTGTTTGACATAGTTCTGGCACTGTGGATAAGGTTAATTCTACTACAGGTTAGAAAGAAAACGCGTTTTCTTATGGGAGAGCTTGGCACAGGGAACATTTCTGCCACTAGTTTCGCTTCGATCGTTAAGAGACCAAATAAATACGAAACCGTAGTGAAATTAAATTTAAATAAACTTGGAAATTATATTTGTCATTTAATTTAATTTTAAAGTGAAAAGAACGCAATTTCACGTTTTATATCATCAACTTAATAAATCTTAAAATTAAGGAAAGCTCTGCGATTGGTCAGTTTGGTGCATTAGCGATACCAGCGCTCAAGCGGCAGAAATTTTCCCTGTGCCAAACTTATAACATTGATCTTTCTAACCTGTAGTAAAATTAACCTTACTGTGGATTAATACTTCTTGTCGATGTAGCCTTTGAACTGAGAGAAGTGAAGACATGTGAAGCGAAGCCATAGTTATGTGTTTTCTAATCACAGCCCGAAACTCAGGATTTTTTATGACTATCTCAGACGTGAATGGAGTATTGTTGAGCTGGTGGGGTGAGAAGTCAAGTTGCGGCAGAACATATTGGCGTTGGGTACCGTACTAGAAAGTTAGCGTTTGAGGTCAAGATCAGTATTCTTCAATTACTATATTTGACAAGCTGATCTTTAGAAAGTGCTCCCTTTATCGCGAATTACCTGTACACCTATTTTATTTATCTATTACCTTTACTTTGATAATTACTTAGGTAGCATTGTTTTAAAATGTGAAGGTACACTATAAATTACTTTACACAGGAAAAGTAACTAGGGTTTAAATAAAAAGTGCTCACTTTATCCTGAACCACCTATATAAGACACCGACCGCAGTGTGCAGCTAACGTAACATCACTTCAACCGCAGCACGTGACCTGTCCCACAACACGTTCCCTATTTCAATTACTATGTTTGATTTGACCATCTTACAGGGCCCTAGTCTGATTTCGCGCCCTAGGAAAACGCATAACGATCATGACCTCGCACACGTCGCTGTTCGATTTCATAAGTGCACATCTACAACATTCAATCCCCCCCTTCAGTTTAGGCTCTGTCTCAATAATATACAATTTCTTTCCGCTTTTATGAAATTCTTAACCCTAGGGCACTAACGATAATACAATAATTGAACGACGCTACGCATTAATACGGACATCTTTTGTAATGTTATACGTGTTTCATATTTGAAACGTTTTAGTCCTATAGAGACAGGATGTATGACTAAAGTACGATTTGTAAGACTGTTTCAAAGTAGGAACACTTATACCTAATTAAGACTCGGTTTCAGTCGCCATATTGCATTTTTTTTCTCACTTTTTTGGAACTCTGAGAAGAAACATGTTAAATATGCGTTTACACCTCAAATTATATTTACATTTCGCTACAATACATGCCTTACGATTTGGCTGTTAACTTATAATTACGCCCAAATGTGTATGGCATATTATGAATATAAAAAAAATTACCACACAAATTGAAGCGTAATTATAAGTTAACAGCTAAATCGCAAGGTGTGTACTGTAGCGAAATGTAAATAGAATTTGACGTATAGTCGCATATTTAAAATTTTTCTTCTTAGAGTTCCAAAAAAGTGAAAAAATAATAAAACTCAATATGGCGACTGAAATAGAGCTTTAACAAACGGCGCATGGTCCATTGATGCATATCACGGTTCGATTTTAGGTAGTCAAATGTTACTCAGTTTTCGTACTACATGTTACAAAAAAGCCTAACTATATTACAACTCCTTTCGATGTTTCCTGTAGTTAGCATTTAATGGCATTTGGAACTCACGTAAATGAAAGAAACTTACGTAAACGAAGGTAAACGATCACAGAGGCCAGGGAAAGGTGGGGGTGAAAGGTAGTCTGGGTATCACATGAGCCCACAAGAGAACTGCATAGGTGGAGGTGCTAGCAGCAGTGCGACCTTGAGAAGATAGTCATCGCGGGGCAGGCAGGCAAGCACTTCCTCCGGCACAATGCAAGGTGAGTCGCGGCGAGGGAAGACGGCCCAGGGGCGCCGTGTTCCCACAATTAGCGCCGGCTGGAGGGTGGGGGAGATTTGACGCTTGGTCGGCGGAGCGAGCCGCAACCCACCCAAGGCCCGCTGACCTGATGAGCCTAGGTCGCACCACCCTTCGTGGGAACACCGCCATTACTTACCCCGACTTTTCTCCCGCAACTTCCGGCCCTTCGCCGTCCTCCAATTATCACAAGAGATTAAGGGCGAGTTTACATCATTTTATTGTATTTTCGGTTTCCGAGCTATAATATGAATTCAAGTTGTATTATCAAAATTTCCTCTTTGACAAGACATAGGATGTATTCTTGATAAACTGCTTAGCATTAATAAAGGAATCTTTCATTAATTTGCCGTGCGGAATCACTGAAGGGATTTAACTTTCAAGAACGATTACAAGTCCAATACAAGACGAACATATAACACTATCATGATCTTCAAAATTAATCACAAATATCTTCTATGCCTCAACATTGCTACATTTACCAAAAATCATTAAACAAAGAAACTTTTGTATAAAATCTATAAATTAAATTTAGCATCTAGCTCTGCCCATTAAGGTCACCGCCTTATCTGGGCATTAAAGGCTCAGAACTGACGGTGATAAAGGGTTACCGTGAAGCTCGCATCAAATACCAAATCACCTCAACGAGCCAAGCTCTGAACAATCGTACAAGGTCCAACCAAAGTTTTTACTATTGGCCACTACGCGGGGACTAGCCTATGCAATTTTATTGGTGGAAAGATTCCAATAAGTTCAGAGCACCTCTATAGCCGAGATTCACATACATGATTATTAGTACATTTTGAAGTAGGGCAGTCTGAAAATGCCATTTTTAGGTATGTTGGAGGGCTTAAGAACAGTGTTTTAAATAAGCATTGTGACTTCACAATGAGCGAGAGATTTTGGTCAGCGCTTAGCAGAGGTCTTCAGCGCTGGAAAAGGGTGGAGGTAGGGGGGGGGAGAATGAGGTGAGTATGGAGCAGCGCCGAAACGCAAGGGCGTGGGAGACGGGAGAGCCCCGAAAAAAAAAAAAACCCGCCGACCAATAGCACCGTCCGGCACGATTCGATTCCCACATGCGAAAATTCGAGGACCCCGGGAATCGAACCTGGATCGCCCTGGTGGGTCTAACCATTCGGCCACCGCGGACCCTTGTCTTCACAATGAGAGTCGTACCGTGTTCGAAGTGTATTTTCTTTTCGTACGTTGGCACAACGGGCACACGTAGAAGTTTAGTAATAAAAAACGTGTTTACGAACACACTGCGACGCATTTGAAGCACAGCACGTTGTAGGCGACGGCCGTGAGGCGTGAAGATCACATCATACACGTTTTATTTACTGTTGTCAAGTTTTCGAGTTTCACTACAGGAAATCCGGGCCATTTACACACGGAAGAATACTAACAGAATTTCAGCCATACCAACACCACAGAAATTAAAACATTTTCTTGATTCTTGCAGTCTGGCAGCGTTGAAGACTTATAGAGTATTCCGTCGTTTTGGTTAAGTGACTGCGCTCGCCATCTTCAAGGTTGCAGAACAGTCATCGTTGTTTCGTAACTTCGACGCCGTCGATCCTGGGAAGTCAATAAAGCCTGCGAGAAACATAAAAAATACCCGCAGTAGCGCAGATGGCCTAATATATACGAGTGAATGGGCGCTAGCTTATTGTAGACACGGGAACTGGGAATAAGTCGAATAAAACACGTCCGTCCAACACCTCATCGCTACTAGGCGCGCAGGACTAAACTAGCGTGTAGTGTTTTTTGTAGAATGTCTGGGACTTCAAGTGATGACCCGTTATTTTATTTGTGTAAAGCACGTGGTTAAGTGCAATGCAGGTCAGTACGATTTCGTTTTACGATTACGGTTGACATTTCCTCAGCTACAGCAATGAGAAAAATTGATTTTTTTTTAGCACTTTTGACGAGCTTGGTAATCACAATTTGAATTAGCAAACTGCACTTTTAAAACCATAGGGACACGGGTTAAAGTGTCTCTTATCGTAAATAAACGCATTGGAAACATTCCTAGCAGTTTCCCGTACCACGCTACAGCACGACTCTCGCGCCAGGTCAACTAACTCTTTAAGGCCTCGCTCTTCAGTTTTGCAGTGGTTTCGAAAAAAAAAAAAACTAACCCAAATGAATACATATATCAAAAATTCATTCTGTTTTAACACTTATATATCATCGTTTGTATCTGAATATTTCTGTAGCAGTACACCACGCATATTTGTAGATTTTTGCCACTGAAATATCACATATTTTGTTGTCAAATTAGGTCAAAATGAAGCAAAGTAATTCTTTTCCTAGCAAACGGTACATTATTTTTTAAAAACCGCTCTGGTTAAATTGTGTATCTTAGAGATGTACACAGTCTCAATTTTTTTTCCAAATCATTTGGTTAAAAAATATTTGAGTTATTCGCAATTGTTTGAAATAAACTAAAGATCACGGCCTTAAGATGGTTATAACTGTAGGGACGCTCACGAACACATTAACTTAACCGGTACGACATCTAACAAGCAAAGTGTCAATCTTTGTATCGTCAAGTCTAGTTGACTGAGGGCCGTATTTATAAACGGCTTTCGAATGACAACCAACTGCTCACCAATGATTTCACTATGGGGATAGCAGTTGGTTGACATTCGAAAGAGGTTTATAATATCGGCCCTAAATGTCCTGATAATAGCACGGTCAATGGCTTAATAATAAAGCCCAAACGTATGCTGCACGTCCTTACGATGCTCTACTCTGCACTGTGTGACGTGCTGAATTGTAGATATTGTATCATGCATTTAAATATAGTTCGTTCGGGATAAAGTGAACACTAAAAATTTAACCTTTGAAAAACATCACTGGACGTTGCTGCATATAATTCAACATTAACTATAGCAGGGTTCCCACAGAAATATTAAAATGAATTTCCCTGACTTTCCCTGACCACGTTAATTTTCCCTGACTTTCACTGACTTTCCCTGACTTTCCAGGTCTGTGGGAACCCTGTATAGTTGCCTTACTGCTTGTATGGTTGGCAGCGAAATTACGCAACATAGTTCCGTGTATGTTCCTATTTAAATGCCACAATACAGAAGATACCAACCGAAATCTACATAACTGTATTTTATGTAATTAATATATTTTTTAAATTAAACTTTATCGATTCATACCGACTGCACAGTTTGTATTACACGTGCAAACATCAAGTGACGTGTCCAGACAGGCTGTGCATGTCCCGTCGTTAGCCGTTACGCGCGGATGGATACGAATTGGCTGAAAATATAATTTTAGCAGGGCTTTTTTGAGTGCTCACTTTATTCCGAACCACCTATTGGCTATTAGTAATAAAAGGTAAGAAAAGACAATTGTTTCTTTGGATACCTCGTGTAGGGTATCAAATTAATCATAATTACACTAAGGTAACAAAAAATTGTGTAAGTAATACGAATAAATTAAAATAGGAGTAATTTAAGAATATGTGTCTTGAAGCCAAGAGAGAAGATGGTCTACCGTAGCAAAAGGCTCAAGACTGACCGGCAAATCCTTTGTAACCTTATAGTGGGAATTGTATAAATAAATGAAAGCATGTTTCATTTAAGCTGGCAGTAGGGCACTGTACATAATATTTATTATTAATTGAAGTAAGTTACGTGTATTTTAAGCCATGTGTACTCGACGTATAATACGAAAATAATAAACCAAACTATGGTCAAGTGTGGTGCGACGCTCGGCTCGAAAGAGGCGGAGTCAGGAAGACGAGTTAACAATGGCTGGGAAGGCGTCACCTGGCGTTTGGGAGGACATTGGGGGCTTTTCCCTGCCAAAAGCGTAGGAGTTGAAGGCGACGTCGATATTTTGGGAGATACCTCGTCGGTATACATACACAATTAATTTACTTGCAAGACTACCTGCAAGTCTTGCACGGAACGGTGGAATTTGAACTACATTTCTCCACCACAGTGAGCGGCGTGTGGCGGGACGTTATATCCGACAAAGAAGATACTTTAATGTGGGTTGATTATCACATCCTGTACTTTGTCGGTGAGTACGGCATTATGGGGACCGTCTATCACATCCTGTACTTTGTCAGTGAGTACGGCATTATGGGGACCGTCTCAACCGAAATATGCATTTCAGCAGATTATAAAGAAAAATTCCGTTTACAAAAGGACCATAATGTCCAAGTTCTTACCTAATGTGTTACACAGCACGAGCTAACAAAAAAACGCGACTTACTTTCATTTTTGTTCTCGGGCATAGTAACTGACAAAGCTCAGGCAAACGAAAAAAAATTTCACTGCAGCTGCAAATTCGAGGTCATGAAAGAAAAAGAGGAGGGAAGTTGTGCAAGACAACAAAACCCAACTAGTTGTTCTGGAAGTTGCCAACGGACTTCATGGCTTCCGACGTGGTTACGACGGTACTAGCAAAACATACACACTGATAAAATTAAACCCGTTACCAGATTCTGCATCAACTACGGGCGAAGAACTGTCACCTAGTCCGTATGTTAGGCCACATAGTACGAAACCTTGCTACCATTAAAGTTCATCAGCAATATACGTATCACTGACAACATGTTTGCCTAACAAGATAGCAGATCTTTCTCGCCACGATTTACGTTATTAGTAATCCCAATACTGACTAAGAAAAAAAAATTGTTAACTGTAAGTAACGCATTGAAGTTCATTTATAAACTAGACTACAATCTCTGCGTGTGTTGCAGCGAATTGCTATTTGACAAAACTATCGTGACTTACTTTAGTTAAGAAACACGCACTCACGCACTTCAAACTAATATTTCGCAAGTTAACAATAAATAAATAAAAGGTACAGGCACGTACAATAAATATTTAGCTTTAATAATACGTAATAAAATTATAGGGTCACCACTGAAAAGTCTCACAGGCACGTTGTCGGCGAGAAGACTGCATGCCTTACTTGTGCTTAGAGGCTAGGAAGAGACGCGATTTCTCTTGCTGTCTCGTCCTTATAGCTTCCGCGCCTCTAGGCCTTGAACTGGCATAATACCATCACCCAGACAACCGCCTTAAGGGTGTTCAAGTGCGATAAAATCATAATTTTATACTTTGTGAAATAGTGTTAGTTTTACAGACGATACTTGTGAGTACAGTTTCTTCCTACAAAACAATTCTAGCATTCATAATTTGTGTCATAATGGTGCGTCAAAGTCAAAATTTGCATGTTCTGCTGCCATGCAAATAGTGAAAACCAATTTACTTACGTAAGTGAAATAGTTCGCGAAGAAATGACATGTCATCGGCTGCGTAATAAAACATTTTAAAATATATATTAAATTTGCAATATTTTTCTGTACTTCTGTGATCTTTTTTTTAATTCCAAATATTGCCTTGTTCGTTTTAAAATGTTTAACTGCGGAGCTCATGGGAAGGTAACGCACAGTGAATTATTTCATTTAAGTAGATCAATTAGTTTTTACTATTTTCATGGCAGCGCAACAAGTACATTTAGACTAACACACCGCTATGAGAAAACTGTGAGAGAAAATTACTTTGCAAGAGGAAACTACTCGCAAATATCGTCTACAAAACTAACACGATTTCATAAAAATATAAAATTATGATTTTATCTCACTTGAACGTCCTAAGGGCGCCACCTACCCAGAAATTGCAGAGACAGAAGGATGACTTTGAAGCACTCATCAATTAATACCGCATCGCCTCAGCGAGTCAAGCTCTGAAATAGCGTACAAAGTTCCGGCCGAACAGTTTTTACTGTGGGACAGTAAAGCTGGATTCACAACCACCACTTGGTGTACGTACGTAAGTGTAAAAGTAGAAGCACCTACTGTACATCCTCGCGTAGCGTGCATACGTACGTAGTAGAGTTGATCAAATTGTTACTTCATACGTACGTACGCTAAGTGGTGGTTGTGAATGCAGCATGTGCACACGTAAGATTGAATTAAATATTAATTTATATTGAGAAATAATTTATCTTGTGGCCATAAATTATTTCATTCGCTTCAAAAAATAAAAATTAATTACGATAATCTATTATCGACATTTTGTAGTGAAATAAACATTTTCCTCGCATGTATAGATTAAATTTTGTTGTGAAACCAATCTCTAATACTTAACGTACGTGCATGTATGCGTACGTACGTTTAAGTGTGGTTGTGAATCCGACTTAAGCGGTGACCATATAATTTTATTGGTGGGAAGTCTGTAGCAAAGTTCAGTCCACATCGCAATATGAGTTTCACATAGATCCGGTAAGTACATTTTGAAGTACGGAAGTATGTAAAGGTTGTTTTTAGTATGTTGGAGAGCTTAGAAACAGTGTGTCTTAACAATGAGGTTCCGGCCTTGTCTGAAGTGTTTTCTTTTCATACGTTGGCACAATGGGCTCACGTGGGTTTCGCAGAAAACCCTGTTTACGAACACACTGCAACGCATCTGATGCGTGAGATAGGCGGCCACCGTTCGTATTTCCCAGATATGAAAGTTGCAATATTCCTACGTTTTACGGCTATTATGCGACGTAGATACAAGTACCCGAACTTAAAAAACGCCACCATAATAACCAAATTATACATTTAAGCTTGGCAAAAACCATGTTTACAAACACTACGCAGCTACGACGTGCGCTTCCAAATTTGCTGGGAAAATAAGAATTAAACGATAGTTTCTTTCAGTTCACAAGATTTGATGCGTGTTCTTGCGCAATTATTACACGGAAACGGTAAACTAAAAGCCACTTCAAATTAAAACAGTCTCGTGACTTTTGTTTGCACGAGTCACGACGGCTATTTCGCTAGGAAGACAACTACGATCGATCGGGTGTATTCGGCAAAGTTCGAGTTACGTTCGTACGATGCGTGAATAATACCGTACTTTGCAGTGAATAATATTGTACAATGGCTATAATAAACGAAGCACGCTAGTTCCCAAAACTACGATATTACAGTTTTCTTTACTATATACGACACTTAAGTCAGCTATACAAACCACATGCTCGGTACAGAAATTATGGGATTTCAGCACTAGATTTCTTAATATGAATTAACTAAACGGGGGAGGGGGGGGGAATTGGAAAGCTTGAAAATCGTACAGCCGTACAATAGGGCACAAAATCGTACAAGTTGGCAACTATGATTATGTTAGGACACTCGCATTACATCGTGATTCCTGCCTTACAAAGGACTCGAGAATATTCTAACCATTACTTAACCTAGAAGTCGTTACAGATCCCACTTACCAATGTTTCTTCTAGTGACCACAGATGTGACAGTAAATGGGGCTACCCCGGAGCGTCCTGGGAGCAAGAGGCAGCGTGTGAACGGGGACCCAAGCCCTCAAGAATCACGGCGGAGACCTTCAAAGTCACTCCGCCGACACAATGGATCAACAAAGAACGGCCTTCAGCAGTAAACTGTGTTATGCATGGGGGCGACGTGCGACTCCGGACAAGAACCGAGCAAGTGCGCGCGCTCAGGGAACTAATGATGGTCTGCTGACGAACCTCGGCCACGTGCAACTCCTTCAGATTGGTCGCCACAATCTACGCATTGTGACACGTAATTGGTCAACTAGGCAAGAGGTTGCCCTCATCCAGGCCTGCAGCTCGTTCGGTTATAGAACAGATGAACCTAGTACCAGGCTCACAGACGCAGTGCGACTTAATACTGTTTTGAAGAGGGGGTGGGGGGAAGCAGGGAGTAAGGCTGGGACCACACTTTCCTTTTTTGAGGGATCGGTTTGCCCGACCCCTCTCAGCGGGCGAGTCATGTACCCTAGCTTTAACGGGGGGCTCCGAGGCCGCAGTTGTGTTTCTCTGCCGCATGAGGGCTCTGCAAGTCTTGTAGCACCATCGTGTAAAGCGGCCTCTCCGAGTCCCTGCTAGACAGGTTTTCTTTGGGGAGGTGGGGTGAATAGCTACTGAAAACGAAGGAAGGGAGGTGGTTTGGGGTAGTTGGTGGAGGGTGGGGAGTTTACA